>JAOSBO010014955.1:0-12624 GCA_027563915.1 Erythroxylum rotundifolium
CTTATAATTGCTCATGAATTGTTCGATAAAGTGAGAATTTTGAGAAATAAGTATTTGATGATTTTTCATGAAAAAAAATCTATGGTTTCTGAAATGTATAATGTAATGAGTCTTGAAAATGATTTTTGCTTATTATTCATTATCAACTGTTACCCACGAGCTTTCAAGCTCACCTCCTCCTGTCCCCACCTTCAGGTAATGAGTAAGGGATGAAGTGAAAGAAAATCGAGGCATCATTCCAAGCTTGTTATGTAGTATTTTGGAAAAGATTTTTGGAAGATGCAAGGATTTAGTTATTTTCTGGAATTTGTAGTTCATGTACTTTTGTATTTTGGAGATTTCAGATTTTATTGTATTGTGACTTGAAAGGCCATTATGGCTTTGTAAAATCCTTTGTTATAAGGAAATTAAAATGCGAGAGATGAAAATTTGTTGTAAGAAATGTATTAAAGAGTATGACGAAGTAAAGATTAGAGAGTAGTATGATAATTCCGATAAAATGTTAGGTTATGATATATGTATTCCGATTAAGAGTTGGGTTCCAAAAACGGGATCCAACAAGAGGAGTCTATTGTTTTGATTAAAGAGAAATTGTTGGAAATTTATTTTAAAAGCAAAAGGACCATTTGCCCTTAGAAGGTCAGTTAACTCTAATGTGATCTCGAACCATAAGGTTGGGTTTTTAAACATCCTGTTCAACATTTTCATGCATTCTAACTCATATTTAAGAGATTATGGAGTGTTGGTTCAATTTTGAGGCTTTCGGGACTTTTGATTAATAAATCAGGTTACCAGATATTGTCACCGTCGCCTAAAACAACTATTTTAGGGTTTGGGTTTTTTTTTAATGACTTCACTAGATCATACTAGGGAAAGTTCCGGGGTTTACAATCCTACGCCCTTAAAAAGAATTTCGTCCTCAAAATTCAGAGTTTACTCATTAATCCCACTAAATTCAGTATATTGTATGTGGCCAGTCTTAGGCTTCAAAAAAACAATACATGATATTACAGAGTCTTTCTAGGTTAAACCAAATCTTGATAATAATAACATTTCTAATACATCAAGCATATCTTGGTTGCAAATAAGCATGGGTATTGGTTTCGCATATGATTCTCTGTCTTCCAAGTCGCTTCCTCAATTTGAGTATTTCTCCACAGTACTTTAACCATATACATTACTTTGTTTCTTAACATTTTATCTTGATGATCAAGAATTTCTACTAGTTGTACTTCGAGTGATAGATCTTCTCTTAGTTCAACTGAAGGAACTTCCAAGACATGTGAGGGATCTGAGATGTACTTTTTCAACATGGACATATGGAATACATTATGAATTCTTTCAAGTTTTTGTGATAGTTCCAATCTATACGCTACCAATCCAATTCTTTCTAAAATCTTGAACAGACCGATATAATAGGGGTTTAACTTTCCCTGCTTCTAGAAGTGTACAGTTCCCTTCTATGGTGCACTTAAAAAAAACATATCCCCCACTTGGAACTCTAGTTTTCTTCTTCGGTTATCTGCATAGCTTTTTTGTTTATCTTGAGCTACCTTTAATATTTTTTAATCAACTTCACCTTCTTAATGGTGACTTCAATTAACTCCATATTATTCAACGTCCTCTCCCCTACTTCATCCCAACATAGGGGAGTTTTACATTTTCTTCCATATAGTGCCTCATAAGGAGCCATTCCAATGCTAGCTCTATAGCTATTATTGTATGCAAATTCCACTAATGGCAAATGTTGGTCCTAACTGCCATGGAAATCTATGACACAAGCTCTGAACATGTCTTCCAGTGTCTGAATAGTCCTTTCTGATTCACCATCAATCTGAGGGTGGAACACAATGCTAAACTTCAGTGAAGTTCCTAAGGCTTTGTGCAGTTGGGTCCAAAATCGAGAAGTAAAATAATGGTCTCAATCAAACACTAATGATATTAGAAATCCATGGAGTTTTACAATCTCTTGAAGATATAATCTTATTAGCTTCTTTAGAGAGTCAATGTTTCTAATGGAAAGAAAATGAGCGGATTTAGTCAGCCTGTCTACTATCGCCCATATAACATCATGCTTTTTCTGTGTAGGTGGTAGCCCAATTGCAAAAGCTATAGTTACATGTTCCTATTTCCATTCAAGAACAGGTAACGACTGTAATACACCAGTAGGTTTATGGTTTTCTACTTTAATTGCTGACACATAAGGCAATTAACTATAAATTCTGCAATATTTTTCTTCATCCTTGACCACCAGTATGATTCTTTGATGGTCCTATACATTTTCGTGTTTCTTGGATGCATAGCATAAGTAGAACTATGAGCCTCTTCCAAAATTGCTCTTCTAAGTGCATTGTCTTTAAGAACACATACCCTTTTTCTCAATATAGGTGCTCTATCCTCTCTTACTTGAAATTCACTAGCATCACCAGTCTGTAACTTCTGAAATTATTTATTTAGTTCTTTATCTTGCCTTTTCTTTTCTTTGATATCCTCCACTAATGTAGGCCTTACAATAAAATTCGTTACCAATGCTCCATGAGGATCATCTTCCAAAGTCACTCTCATTGACTTTATGAGAAATTGCAAATATGTAGTATGAACATATGCAATTATGGTAGAGGACATTCTACTTAAGGCATCTGCTACAGAATTTGCTTTTCTTGAGTGATAATCGATGACTAAATAATAATCTTTGATTAGTTCCAGCCATCTTCTCTGCCTCATATTTAACTCCTTCTGAGTGTTGGTAGTTAATTATAAGTCATGCATAAGATAATTCTTCTCATGCTTCTTTAATTGTTAAGAAGCATAAGCAAATTATCTCATGCTTCTTTAATTGTTGAGAAGCATAAGCAATCACTTTATCATTTTGCATCAACATATAGCCAAGCCCTTGTTTTGATGCATCATTGAATATCATAAACTCACCACCCATGGTAAGAAGTGTAAGAATAGGAACAGAAGTAAGACGGTGCTTAAGTTCCTAGAAGCTTTGCTAACATTTAGCGTCCCATATATACTTCACTCCCTTCTGAGTCAACTTGGTTAATGGTGAAGCTATCAATGAGAAGTTTTATACAAACCTTCTATAATATCCAGCCAAACTTAGAAAACTTCTTATTTATGTCATGTTCTTTAGTGGTTCCCATTGAACAATAGCCTTTATTTTCTTAAGATCCGTAAAAATTCCCTTACTCGACACAACATGCCTAAGAAACTTGATTTTTGTCAGTGAAAATTCACATTTAGAAAATTTAGCATGTAATTGTTTCTCCTGAAGGGTTTGAAGTATTATTCGTAAGTGAGTGATAAGTTAGGCCTCATTTTTTAAATACACCAGGATTTCATCAATGAAGACTATAACAAACTTATCAAGATATGTATGGAATACTCGGTTCATGAGATCTATGAATACTGCCAGGGTATTCGTTAAGCCAAATGGCATAACTGAAAATTCATAATGTTCGTACCTAGTCCAAAAAGTAGTTTTGGGCACATAACACTCTTTAATCTTCAATTAATGATAACCTGACCTCAAATTAATCTTTGAAAATATGTTTGCCCCTTGGAGTTGGTCGAAATTGAAACACTTGAGTGTCTTTCCACAAGTCCCATGATGAAATTTCTGACAAATTGAGCATTAGGGTTTTCCGCTCTAGCTTCCCTTAGATGCAGAACTAGCTATAGATGCATTAGGTTTCTATTGGGTAGGGCCTCGGAAAACAATTTGTGATGTACTGACTGATCTTGGTACCCTTCTTGTTTTAAATGGTCTCCTCCACGGTTCTTTTTAGATGATTTTCCTGAGCTGAAATTAGTTCTCTTCCTCTTCTAGAATTGACTGAATAATTTCTGATCATTACACACCTTTTTAACCCACAAAGCTACTCCAACCAACTCTTTGTATGTGGGAGTTCCTATAGGCACCAATTTCTTTTCAATCTTAAAGTTCAGCCAGTACTTAAACCTTGAGCACAAATAATCCTCTGAGCTTTGAAATTCTAGGACAAACTCTACCAGTTCTCTCATCTCTACTTTATATTTTGCTATTGTCCTACCCCCTTATCTCAGACGAAAAAAATTATTGCCACTTCATGTCATGATCAAAATGTGTGTAGTACACATCATTGAATTCCTGGACAAACTCCATCCAGCCTATTAGAACAATAGCTTTGGCCTTTTAGCCTTTCCACCAACTACTTACATTATGTTCCAATAATTGAGTGGCTAAAATCAGACGGTGTTCATCTTCTAATTGCATCAGATTAGCAACTTCCAACACCTTTACCAGCCAGTTCTTAGTTATAATAGGGTCGGTACTACCTGAAATTGAATAACACCCCAAGGCTCTTGCTTCTTTAATCATTTTAGACATCATGCTTGGTGGATATGGAGAGGGTATAATAATAGATATTGACGGTGGAACTGGCACTGCCATAGTTGGCATTTGAGCTTGAGCATTTAGGAAAGTTCTAAGTGCCTACAACAAGTCAGGGAGGTCTGGTGGTACTACTGATGCCGATCCTGCCCGAGTATTTATAGAAATAGATGGTGGTGTATTTATTAGTGCAATGATGGCATCGCTGATATATCTGGTGATATCGTAGATGGTAAAGAGGGAGATTTATTATAGGCAGCTGATGCTTTTTTCCTCTACCAGATGTTTTCTTGGTCTATCTCTTCCTCTTTTTGGAAGTATTTCTTACGAATCTACCCAAAATAAAATGGCAAGTCAGAATATTAACACAAGAAGCATTTCATATTTATATATCACCAACCTATATACAAACAACTTATAAGGTTACATACACAAACCATGTAGAAGGATTTACTATGTATTCATATATATACTTTTCTATCGTCGTATTCACCTTACCAAACATATGGTCCACCTTTCTATGACTGATACATGTCATATATTCTAGAATCTTTAAGATCATAATTTATAAACTTCAGTCATTCCCTGCACCTCTTGTAGTATTATAGTTATGGATTGTGCCTGGGATTCACAACCAATAAAAGGAACACTAATCCAGTCTCCAGAGTTTAACTAGTTTAAGGAAATAAATCTTAACCACTCTAGGTTTTCTCCTTTATCCATTAGAATTTCTTCAACTTTCCTTAACCTAGGGCTTTGATATTAACCTAATTGATTTCACCCTTTGAGATTAGTTTCCTCCTTTTAAAACTTAGGCATTGATACCAACAAAATTGTCATGCTCGGACCTTGTTATCTGACCGTAACAACTACCGCATGATCTCGAGATGTCCTTTTACCACAAGGAACCTCCCAAGATTTCGCAAGGCTTATACATTACTCTATTTTGCACAAGCCATTAAAAACATATCATTATAAGCAATACATACAAAGCCCATAGGAGTTTTATAATTATAAGATTACATGTGCAAAATTTCTATACATCATTGTTTCTACTTTTAGTGGATACACATACAACGTTAGAAAAAATCTATACTAACTCACCAAACTCACTTCTGAGTGATGGCCTATCGTACAACACTCGACCCTTGATCTGGTGACAAAGTTTACCTCTCAAAAACCTGAAATGTTGAGAAAGAGAGGTGATTGTTACATTACTCAGTGAGGAGCTAATAATAATAATAGCAAATTATACAAATATCATTTTCATATATTATCATTTCAAATTTAATGCACATTAAAACAATTTTTCATAAATGAATGTAGACAATTTATTTCAACAACATTTTTAGGTTTGTCTTTAAAACTTCACTTAGTCCTTCCTCACTATGGGAAGCTAAGCATCATAGTTAAAAACATAAATCAAATTAATCTTAGCAGTTGGTAAAAACATAAGATACCAACAAATGAAAATCATAATATGCATAACATTTTCTTTTGCACATCTTAGTTACTGAATCTCCCAGTCTTTCCTTATAATCTTTTCTCCCCTAGATAATGAGTTCCTTGTGCACCCTCTTTCCTTTCAAGTATGCCACAAGTTCCCCACTGTAGCACTACAGCTGTCCTAATTAGGGCTAATGTGCTTTTACTAGCCCATAGGTCTCCTTTCCAAATTTTTGGCTTTTCATTTCATAATTAGTTAACAAATTTACACAATCTCATATACAGTTTACAAAAAAATACATTTCATAGTCAACCTATAAAATTCATGCGTTCAATTAAATTTCATAAATCATGTTTACATAGCATTTCATACGAAAACATGTAAATTCAAAACTTTTGTAGCAAATCAAATGCCTAAAAGATGAATAGGAAATAATGGAATATATTATTATTATTATTATTATTATTATTATTATTATTATTATTATTATTATTATTATTTAACCTACTCATAGTTTTCTCCTATCGATTATACGTTTCTCGGTGGTTCTAGAAATGCCAATGGATAGGTCTGTTGTGTATCTGAACCTAAACATGAGTTATATATATAAGTAACTCTCATAATTATCAATTACAACCTATCTCAACATCTCCCTTTTATTTTATCTATCATGCATATACAATTTTAATTTCACTATTTCCATGCACGTATAATCATTATTGAGGCAATTTCTTTTCATTTCCCTATAGAGGCTTAACAGTCTTTATTTACTCCTTAAAGTGTTTCCAACACTTATAAATATGGTAGAGTTTTAACATTAACTCTAATAGGATCTGATACAAAGTTAAGCAGAAATTTCAGTTTCGACCCTTAAGGACATTTTCACCATTTTCTCATATTTCGGGTTTAAACTTTAATTTTGTTCCTTCATGAAAATTTTTGGGATTGTCCTAAGCTTTAAAGCTAAGTTTCATAAATTTTAGACATCATTTAACTATCCAAATCATGCCTTAACAGTAAACCAGAAACTTTGCATATCTGCAGAATTGCTTTGCACCAGCGGTGAGTTTCTTAGATCATCTGGGCAATTAAATGGTCTCGGATTTAGGTGCTATAATACTAGTTGGAAAGCTTATTATGTCTAGTTTAACTATACAGAAGACATTTTTCTCAGAAAAGATATCTATTTGAAGCTAAGGATAGTATTTTCGAAACTGTTCAGATTGCACTTCTATAAACCCATTCCACTCCTTTTACTACAAACCATCATTCTTAATTCAATTTCATCAGCTCCATATCACTAATAATAACTAGACATGCTCAATTGAGTCTAAAGAACACTTACCTTGATTAGAGATTTGGGTTAGCGTTTCTGTTTTGCAATTAGGGCTTTGGTGCTTCCTCACTTCTTACACCAAAATCAACCACCAATACACATACATTCCCATTAGTAAATCACTATAAACATCATACTTCAACCCAAGAATGATTAACAAAAACTTGAGTTTTTCTTACCTTTAGAATATGGTGGCAATAAGTGAATATGGTGGTATAGAAATGTAGGTTTTGATGAGAGGATGATGGATCTAAGGTTGGATTCTTGATTTCACCTTTTGTTTGCTTGATTTTAAGTAAAGAAAATGAAAAACTTTGAGAGAAAGGAGAGCTTTCGTTCATGCAAGAAGAAAGAGAGGAGTGTCTTGTTTTTATTAAGATAAATTGCTAGAAATTTATTTCGAAAGTAAAAAGACCATTTTGCCCTTAGAAGATCATTTAACCCTAATGTGATCTGGAACTTCAAGGTTAGGTTTTTAAACATCCTATCCGACATTTTCATGCATTCTAACCCATATTTAAGAGATTATGGATTGTTGGTTCAATTTTGAGGCTTTCGAGACTTTCAGTTAATAAATCGGTTTACTTGATGTTATCATCGTTGCCTAAAATAGTTACTTTAGGGTTCGGGTTTTCTTTTAGGACTTCACTAGATCATACTAGGGAAAGTTCTAGGGTTTACATTTCATAATGACATTAGTCTTGTGTTGATCGACTTGATGAATAATGAACCCTAAAATCTTTCACAAATTGTATTAGCAATTGTTAATTAGATTATGGTTAATAATTATAAACTATTTCTATTTATAAAGTAATCATCATTAATTTGACATGTTCTTTTTCTTAAGTAAATCTCATTAAAGTGTATGTTTATTATTTTCTTTTTTGGAAAAAATTTAGTGTTTCAATATCACTATTATTTAGCAATTGTAGAATATAAAATCCTATTTATAAGAAAATCGATTAATATATGTAAGTAATAGTCTAATGTTATAATCTACCTATTGATGAAAAATATTCCTTGAAATCTATACGCTCCCCTTAATTATATGGTAACTAATCTAGTTTTCTTTGTTACTATTGTACTAGGTTCATCTTTATTTTAAAACCTTAAAATCTGGTCAAGGCATTTTATCCATTTCCCAACTCCTAAGACTCAACTCTAAGCATTTTATGAACTTTGAAGTCCTAAGATTCACTATAAGCTTACAAATCTCATTTTAAGCCCTGTCATATAGTTATAAGCATTTTCTACATTTTAAGTCCTAAGACCCCACTCTATGAACAAGTGTATTATATAAAATACGAAATTGTCTTTTTGCAGATAATGTTTTGTGTTGAAGAGCGTCAATAATCATCCAAATTCATCCTCATTCATTGTATTCTGCAGTTGTCTCTCTATCTAGGTAAGTCATCTAACTAATGTCTACAAGATGATTAGGTTTGTTTTGTGATGTTCTTTGGAATATTTTTATAATCATTAATGAGGTTTTATGGATTGCTTTAATAGTCAAAGTATTTAAGTTTGGGTTTTGTTTGAATAATTGATAAGTAGATGTACGAATTACATAACTATTTATTACTTATAGCTTAGCATTAACATTAGAAATTCACCTACATTTATGGAAAATACTTTACATAATAAACCCCTAGCATGGAATATAGGCTGGAAACCCATGATACAGTTTCCATGAGGCTTATCAGTGAAATATTGTACGAACTTAAGAGTCATAACAAGAACTTTCTTTCTTGATTCATGTGGTGTAACAATGCCATGTGCCATATTGTATATTTAATTTCAAACTTAATTTGTGAACTTTTTCTAATTAAGGAGAAGTATTGACATTAGAAATTCACCTACAATTAAGGACAATCCCTTGCATAATAAACTCCTAGGATGGTATATAGGGTAAAAACCCATGATGCATCTCCTATGAGGTTTATCGATGAAATATTCCACGAGCCTAAGAGTCACAGCAAAAATTTGCTTTCTCGATTCATGTGGTGTAACAATGCCACCTACCATAGTGCTTGTTTAAATTCAAACTTAATTTATGAAATTATAATGATTAATGGAGAAGTATTATCATTAGAAATTCACCTACAATTATGGACATAAACTTAACACAATAAACCCCTAAAATGGTATAGGCTAGAAATCCATGATGTAGCTTTCATGAGGCTTATCGGTGAAATATTCTACGAGCCTTAGAGTCACAGCGAGACTTGCTTTCTCGATTCATATGGTGTAACAATGTCACGTACCACAGTGCTTATTTGAATGCAAACTTAGTTTATAAACTTGTATTGATTAATGGAGAAATATTAACATTATAAATTCACCTACAATTATGTGCATAGGCTTAACATCAAGTTTCCTTATGCATATGCATCTAATATAGCCCATTGTGTGAATGTCAACGAGGGAAAAGTATCAAGGTTAAAAAGTCATGATTGTCATAAACTTCTATAATGATTGCTTCCTGTTGGAACACGTGGGCGTTTGCCGAAGGATGCAACCGTAACTTTGGGTTAATTAGGTGAGTTTTTTAAACAATTATGTTGCAAGACACCTAAAATTGAAGAGCTTGACAAAATGAAAAAGGACATAACTTTGATTCTATATAAGCTTGAACTAGTATTCCCCTATCGGTTTTTGATGATATGGTGCATTTGGTAGTTCAGTTACCATACAAAGCAAAACTATATGGGCCAGTTCAATTTCAATGGATATTCCCCAATGAAAGTTATTTTATTTTAACTTCTACTTTTTTTAATTTTCTAGTTAGTAACAATTGTTAATTTTTTATATTTTTTTATATTTTTATGCTCTCTTAAGCATTATGTATGTAATAGAGCTTAACCTGAAAGGTCTATTATAGGGGCTTATATAGCAAATGAATGTTCGACATTTTGATCAGTGTACTTAAATGGTGTCAAAACAAGATTTAATAGACTAGAACGTAACCTTGGTTTTGATCAAGATGGTGGCTTATCAGTTTTCTCCTAAAAAGTAAGGCCATTTGGTGTCGAAAATTATATGGAGTTAACTAAATAAGAACTTAAATTACCTATTTGTATATTTTGAACAATTGCGAGGAAGCTAACACGTATATATATGGAATATGTATATTACTTTTGATTCAAATTTTCATTTTTATATCTTGTGATTCAATATATATTTTCTTATCTCTATTTAATTTTTTAAATAGAGAGCACAAAGAGTCGATTCAAAGCAAAGAGATTGTTAATGTTGAAGAAAGAGTAAGCTTAAGTTCTTATCATGGTTTAAGACTCAACTAAGTTATATATTGATGGAATATTATGGACTTATGACAATTTGTATGTCAAATTAACTTCTAATTTCATTTTTTTTCCTACAAATGATATGGCTCCATGACCGTAACATGCAAGAGGCGATAACAACATTATATTCTTTGGCATTTAGGCCTCATATATATGGGAAAAATATACAAGTTGCATTATTAATAGGGTTAGATTTCATATACAAGAGCGAGACAATCGACTTAGAAATCAAAATTATAGGGTTGTTGTTGAGGGACGTCATGATGACAAGTTTATTGACTTTTATGATGTAATCTCTAAAATAATAGAGTTACCTTACAACAAGAATAAAAATGTTGTTCTATTTAATTAGTACAAATGGTAAAATCTTGCTGACATGAAAGTGAATGGGAATATTACTAGCATTAATGTTAGTAAGACATGGTATGATAATGATCTTTTTATCCTTGCAAGTCAAGTGAAGCAAGTTTTCTACCACAATGATATTATATTGGGTAGTAATTGAAAGGTTGTTCAAAAGTTTCAACACTAAAATCTCTTCGATTTTGTGAAAGGGATAATGGTATAATGAGTGAGGATGGTGATGAAGTATATAAAGAGATTGAATCGGAGTTGAATAATGAAGCCATTCGAATAGAAGATGTTGATACATTATCAATCCGTAGGAGAGATGTTGATCCTAATATAGTACAAGTGGATGAAGTACAAGCCAATCTTATCATAGAAAGAGATAAAGACAATATTGAGGATGAATTATATCAATGACGATACTTTGGTCATATATAATAGTGAAGAAGAGTCAAATCATAATGTAATTAATGATGATGATTTTCAAGATCTTGATTATGATGATTGAAGGTAAAAAAAAAAATTTTATTGTTTGAAATGAATTGTCAATGTTTGAGTTATGTTAATGCGTATTGTTGATATTTGACTTATGTTAATGCGAAATGTTGATGTTTGAGTTATGCTCATATAAATTGTTGACGTTTCAGTTTTTTTATTCATATTGTCGATATTTGAGTTAAATTAATGCGAAATATTCATGTTTGAGTTATGTTAATGCAGAATGTTGATGTTTCAGTTTTGTTTATGCATGTTGTTGATATTTGAGTTACATTAATGTGAAATGTGAAATGTTCATGTTTGAGTTATGTTCATGCATAATGTTGATGTTTATGCGAAATTTGGGGTATGGATTGGCACCAACAGTGGCTGCTGCAGCACCATCAATAAAAATTGCCGAACCAACCAAAACGTCTAAATATTCATTTGACGGTGCATGGAAATAGAAAGTCGTTATCTTAGAGCAAACAATAAGAATACGTGCGTCGGAATTGTTCTCGGTGATGTCCATGGCTAGACGGAGGGCGGAAGCGCTAGCCAAGCAGCCCTGCTGATAGATCATGAATCTTTTAACAGAGTTTAAGGCCAAGAAGCTTAACACGATCAAAATCTGCTCCAGGCATTTTTATTCCTGAAGATGTACAAAATATAAGATCTGTGATGCTTGAGATTGGTTGTCCTCATTCTTCAATTGCCTTCAAAGCTGCTTTCTTTCCAAGCTTAGGTACCTTTGACGCTAGTATTTCTTGCCTTGCATCAAGAGATGGGGCATTGTAGGTACCTATGTTTAGGTTCTTCTCTATTATGTCTTCTGTAAGATGCATGTAACGTTTCGATATTGTCGACTTTTCACCAATCATATGTTGAAACGAATTTTGTAAACATTTTACATTAAACAAGTACTCCTTGCCTGGGCCTGGGAAACAAACGCATTTACGTAGAGAGATGATGAAACAGAATATTGATATGCTATGTAACGGACTCACATATGCGTTTGAAGTTGTCACTACAAAACAACATGGCTATTGCAACGAAAATCTTAGCAATACCTTTTATGTGTGTTGCTATTAGCATTTTTTGTAATGCATCGTTACTAAATATTAAGCATTTATGACAGCTTGTTGCGAGGAGAATAAATTTGTATTTCGACCAAATGACTTATTGAGATGTTGCAATGAACTGTCACTATAACAAATATGTAGCCACATTCTGTCACTAGTTAGTGTTGCAACAAAAATGCAAAATTTGGTGTCATTATATGAGGACTATTTTGGCACCAAAATAATAGATGTTTGGTAACACTCTGTTACTA
>JAOSBO010014964.1:0-12623 GCA_027563915.1 Erythroxylum rotundifolium
TTCTGATTATGTTAGATGATGCCATGTGTAAGTTGGATCTGTTTTGCTCTAACATACCATTATCATAGGATATGTACCTGAATATTCTTGGAAGTTTGGATATGTACCTTATGGTAGTGGGATGTTGCACGTATGATATGACGAACAATGGCAAGATGAAGGTGTGTAGGTGCCTACATAAATTGGCTTACTTATTGGACAACAAAGGAAATATAAGGTCAAGTAATTGTCAAATAGTTAAGACTTCCCACCAATTGTGTATATAAAGAGGGGTTCGAGAGAAAATTACCATCATCACGACGATATTTAATGTTGACTTCTAGTGTAGTGTCAACAGAACGACCATCTTGAAGACCAGCCAAAGCAATGAGTTCCTTAGTATATTTATGTTGGTGTAGAAAAATATCAACTACACTGGATTGCACCTCGAGGCCCAAAAAATACTGCAACGAACCCAAGTCCTTCATATAAAAAGAATGTTGAAGACATGTTTGAAGTTGAGAAATCAATTCAAAGTCAGTCCCAGTAATGACAATATAATCAACATATACCAGGAGCAAGACAATTCCCTTGGCAGTTTTGCAAAGAAAAAAGGAAGAATTATATTGACTCTGAACGAAGCAGAAGCTAAGAATTGTAGAGTGGAACTTGTCAAACCAAGCAAGTGGGGCCTGTTTTAAGCCATAAAGTGAGTGTTTTAACTTACAAACATCAGAAGATGGAGTAGAAAATAACCCTAATGGTGGAGCCATATAAATGTGTTCCTTAAGGTCTCTATGCAAAAAGGCATTTTTGATGTCCATCTATTTCAGTGGCCAACCCTTAGAAGTTGTAATAGCTAAAACAAGTCGAACAATTGTCATCTTTGCTAATAGTGTGAATGTTTCCTCATAATTTATGTCATATTCTTGTCAATTATTGAGTGCCACCAACCTTCCTTTATATCTGTCAAGAGAGCCATCTGATTTCAACTTTATGGAATACACCCATTTACAACCAATGGGTTTAGTATCTGGAGGATAAGGAACAACGTCCCAAGTATGATTCTCATGAAGAGCCTGAAGTTCTTCTTGCATGGCGTTTATCCAACGTAGATGTTTATTTGCTTGAGAGTAAGAGGTAAGAATTGTAGTGTTAGCTAAAATAGCAGAGAAAGCATACCTCTTCGGAGGATGAATGACACGTGTAGATCTTTGAAGAGCCACTAGAACAGGATTGGGATCAGGGTCGGTGGGAAGCAGTGATGATGGGGGCCATCTTCGTAGATAGACAAAACTAGATTTAAAGTGCTTAATTTGTGGTTAGATATCTTAAAACTGGGTAGAAGGACACCATCAGAGTGAGATACATGTTGCTAGAAATAGTACTCATTTTCAAAGAAAATCACATTTTTGGAAATACGAACTCGATTAGTAATAGCATCATAATAAAAGTACCCTTTATGAACAGTGTTATAACCCATAAAACACATAAGACTAACTGAGCTACAAGTTAGTGATGCTCGTGGATAGGTAAGTAAACAAAGCAAACAAATCCAAATGTATGAAGCATATGATAATTAGGATGTATGATAGTTGTGTTGCATGATATTTTAAAAGACATTGGCCACAATTGTGCACATTGGTCACAATCGTGATAGAGAAGGAAGAGTCAGCAGTAGTCAGGCTACGATTGTGCACATTGGGTCACGATCGTGACAGAGAGGTTAAAGTGCTGGCCACCATCGTGACATGCAGGGCTATGATCATGCCCTGCGTTGGGCTGACAAGAAAACTCAATTTTTGAGTAATTTTTCGGATCGTTTCGACCTCGAATTTGACTTAGGACTTCTACAGAATAAATAAAACATTACATGACAGTCACCAATAGTCTTTGGAGAGCCCAGAGAGTTGAGCAAAAAGTGAGATTCCGTTAATTCCAAGAGAAAACCTAGAGAGAGATCAAAAGATCGAGGAAGGAAACAAAGGAAGAGAGACATGGAGATGAGCTAGAAGCGAAGTACTTCTCGAAACAGGTGATTTCCCACCATCACTGCTTCTGAGATTTCGTTCCTGACAGTATTTCCATAATTGATCCGTAAGTTCTAGACGCTCTTCCTTAACCATAAATCTATAGGCAGCACTATTAGAGGCGTATCCCACAAAAATTGAATTAACGGTCAGGCCCAATTTTCTTCCTTTTATGTTCAGGTAGAGCAACCTTAGCAAGACATCTATACACTTTCAAAAAACGCAAGTTAGGTAGATAACCTTTCCAAAATGTATACATGGTTTGATCTAGTTTCTTATGAGGAACTTTGTTTAGAACATAACAAGCTGAAATAATAGCTTCCACCTACATAAAATCAGGGAATCCTGAAGAAATCAATATTGCATTCATCGTGTCCTTGAGTATTCAATTTTTTCTCTTTGCTATTCCACTTTGTTCAGGAGTATAAGGGATTGAAAGCTCATGACTAACACCAACTTTTTCATAAAAATCAGCAAGAAAATTAGTACTATACTCACCACCTCGGTCATACCTTAATCTCTTAATTTTCCTTTCCAATTGGTTCTCAATCTCAGTTTTGTATTTCATAAACATTTCCTCTGTATTACTTTTATTTTCAATAAGTAAATCTCAGTAAATCTAGAACAATCATCCACAAAGGTAATATAATATCTCATGCCTTTTTTACTCATAAAATTCTTAAAACCACCTAAGTTTGTATGAACTAAGTCCAACAATTGTGACTCTCTCTCAGTTACTGATTTAAAAGGTTTCTTAGAGTGTTTAGCTTTAACATAAATTTGACATTTTTCCATTTCATTAGTGATTTGGTTAGGTAACAAGTTTAAGCTTCGCATCCTCTTAGTTAACCTCTCATTCATATGCCCAATTCTAGAGTGTCATAGGTCTAAAGACTTAACAATATAAGCAGAAGAAGTAGATGCATTCATCTCAACATCAAGTACAAATAAGCCTCCATTACAAAATCCTTTTGCAACAAAGTTCCCATTCTTAGTCAAAACTACTTATCAGAATCAAAGGTCAGTTTAACTCCGACTAATGTTAAGCAACGCATCAGAAATCAAGTTTTTATGTACATCAGGAACAAATAAAACATTTTCTAACGTCAATACTTTTCTAGAAGTGAGTTTGAGAGTGACCTTCCCAACTCTTTGGATAAGAACTTTGTTGGAGTTGCTCATGTATACGAATTCACTATCAACAACATCATTCAACTCCTTAAACGGTCCTTATTGATGCAGATGTGGCATGTAGCTTTTGTGTCAACGATCCACTCGACCAGATTTCTAGCAAGGTTGACTTCAGACACTAGGGCAATTATGACCTCCTTGTCATTACTAGCTTCAACCATATTAACTTGAGGCTTACTAAAACTCTTCTGGTCACCCCGTTGGTACCCTGTCTGGTTTCTTTTCCCAAACTTTCACAGTTTCTATCCTTGGCCTTTCTTCTTATAGTTGACTCTAACTTGAAAATTGGCAGCAATATGACATGACTTGTGGCACCACCAGTTGTCACCATCAATCCTTTTGTGCTTAAGATGACCCTACTTGTTGTTGAAAGGCCTATTTTGTCCATCATTTTTCTTGAAGTTATTAGGGCTTATATGTTCTACTACATGAGCTTTAACAGTAGGGACAAGGGTAAGTGCTTTGGTCTTATCTTGTGCACGGTTGGCATCCTCAATCTTTATGTATCCTATCAACTCCTGAAGCTTCATGTCTTTCTTCTTATGTCTCAATTGGTTTTTGTACTCATTCCATAAGACAGGTAGTTTCTCAATAAAGGTATTGGCTTGAAACATCTCACACATGTTCATACCCTCGATAAGGATTTCAACAACTAGATTTTCATACTCATGTAGTTGGTCCATAATAGGCTTATCATCAATAACGATATATTTTAACCACCTAGCAACAACATATTTTTGAGTACTGATATCATTTGTCCTATAGTTCACTTCTAAAGTATCCCAAATTTTCTTAGCAGTTTTATAATTATAGTAGATATCAAACAAATGGTTGAGTAACGCACCCCTAATTGTATGCTTATCCTTGATAGTCTTAGTGTCAGTATTGTCACTAGGAATCTTTTGAAATAGTACATAATCTATTTCGTATTGTTGAAAGTAAAACATAATTTTCTTAGACCATCATTTTAAATTTCTCCCATCTAGAGGCTCTAATCTAGTTAGATCAAGTATAATATTTAGGGATACGGTAATAAGGGCTGAACCTATATGGGGAATAGTAAGTGCAAAACGTACGTTGATCTCATTTGCAAATGACATATTAAATCCAAAAGTAGAAATGTCTCACACAAAATAATCAAACGAAGAAAACAACACCGTATTTCGACTTCTACCAAATTAAATACGCAGCAGTAAAATTGCGGTAATTTCCAACAAGTGATAGCAACACAATAATTTTCCGACTTAGATTGTTAGTGAAAGTAACAATAATAATTAAAATGGAAAAGCTTATATGAAATGCAATGCGTCATGAAAAGTCACTGTTTTAAGTCGAAAATTTCTCCTCTACAATATAGCAGGATAATGGAATCTGATCCGAGGGTTAACGTCTTTTCCACCAACTTTGGTATACTTCAAAAGGTAGAGTAGAAATTGTCTTCGAAATTAAAGGAAAGCAGATAAACGCAGAATTTGTGCATAAGGCAAAATATGTATGTAAAGTGTTTGAATGTGGAGGAAATTTTTTGAGTTGGATGGAGCTAATAAAGATGCATAAGAGAAGAAAAATAAAGAAAATGAGCAGTGTTCAATGGTCTCCTTATTGAGCAGATGCATGACTCTTATATATAACAGAAACAATAAATGAACGTTGGAGCATAATAATAACTAGATATTTGTTAAAGGATGATAATGTGGTTGACAATCGTAGGTTCAAGTTATGGACTAATAACTCCAACAGATTATACCGTGATAATCGAGTCATAATTAACATAGTTTTAAATCCAGTTCAACATAATAGAGTTAACTTAATTATGTTGAAGTACATCAACATTTTACACGAGAAAAAATGGATGACAGGTCAGTGACAATTTCATTTGATGGATGCAACGATCAAGTTTCAAACATGTCGACAAAGGACTTTGGTGGAATGCGTTTCTCGCCTCAGGTGGGCAAGATGAGTCTTCCTAATATTTTCTCCTCATCTTGAGGGGGTGTGGTGAAATAGTTGAAAGTCAAAGTATATATGTATTTATTTTTTTCTTTTATTCCTCGTGGACTAAATATAAATATTTATCCCAGAATAATATACACAATTTTCCTCTCAATAGTTATATAATACTTGACCACCATACCCTTTTTAACAAATGTTTTGCAATTTCACGACTCCTACGTTACGCCGAGTGGAAGGGGTCAGCATCTGCCTGTTTCTAGTTTTTGTACAAAACCGTTGTTGGGTTGCTGTAGCTTACGAATTCTAAGTTTTATCTGATATAGGAATTTGAGTTAATGGGTAGTTTCGTTGCAATTGTTTCCATTGGCACATTCATCGTGGACAGTGAACAATCACAATTGACAACTTCTTGTGGTTTGATTTTGAAGAGTCCACGTCAACGCTCTACTGCTTTCATTCTCCGTTCCGGTCCTCTAAACTCACCATTACAGAAATAATAAGAAAATTCAGAAGTAATGCAGCCATGATCATGATATGGTAGTAGCGTGACCCCTTCCTGCTCCTCATTCAAAGCAGCAACTGCATATGGTGTTTCGTTCCACTTTCTCTTATTGAAAGTCTATTCATCGTTTTTCTTCGAACACGCTTTCTAGACTTTTTTGCATATCCATCCATTTTGAGATCAATGAATCCGCATTTATTTTGAGAAGTTGGCTTTATTTACCGTCCACATGCTCCCATTTGACAAAAAGGATTTCAATTTTGATTATTAATGCGGACAATTAATAATCAGAGGCATTAAAAATTATATAAATATTTATTATTTTCAATTAACTCTTGAATTATAAGGCTCTGACTCTGCTTCATCCTCAGCCATTAAACATAATTTAGGATAGAGTAGTAGGCCCCACGAAGTCCATCGGACGGTGCATCAACATGCGCGTCCATGACGGCAAACAAAGAGGGTAGTCGGCCGAGGCGATAGCCACGAGGACGCACAACGCTACACCCTCCCACACCCGATCCTAACCTTCTCCCCATTTGACGGGTCAATCTCAACCCACCCACGAGCATATATAAACCCCACTCTATTTTATGCAACGAATTCCCCCGAAGTTCTTTTTTGAAGGTTCACAACTAACCAAGCCACAAGTCTTAATCTTTGTTTCTCTGACGTTGGCGCGTGTTTGCCACTCTAACAGCGTGTTTCATTCATAGCTTCCATGGGCCAAACTACTTCCACGGTCAACGATGGGGCTCGGTTATTACATCCGGTGGCTGTTTCCGGAGAAAAGTCGGTTAATTTAGCTGACGAGATTGAGATCTCCGGCGATCGCGACTATACGAAGGAAATTCCTGACGAGTGTTTGGGTTACGTTTTCCATTTTCTCGGCGGCAGCGATCTGAGGCAGTGCTCCCTGGTTTGCAAGCGTTGGTTGCGTGTCGAAGGGCAGAGCCGTTACCGACTCTCGATCAACGCGAAAGCTGAGATTGTCCCGTGGATTCCGTCTATATTCGCGCGATTCGATTCCGTCACCAAACTCGCTCTTCGCTGTGACCGTAAGTCAATTAGCTTGAACGATGACGCTCTGATGATTATCGCCGTCCGGTGCCGGAATATCACCCGCCTCAAACTCCGTGGTTGCCGGGAAATCACCGATCTCGGTATGGCGGCGCTTGCTCAAAACTGCAAGAGCTTGAAGAAGCTCTCTTGTGGTTCCTGTACTTTTGGCGCCAAAGGTATGAACGCTGTTCTCGATCATTGTTCTACTCTGGAGGAGCTTTCAATTAAGCGGCTTAGAGGAATCTACGACGGAGCTGAGCTGATTAGTGCTGGAGCTGCTTCGTCTTCGTTGAAATCGATTTGTTTGAAGGAGTTGGTCAACGGGCAGTCTTTTGAGCCTCTGGTGATTGGATGTGAAAACCTGAAGACTTTGAGAATAATTCGTTGTTTGGGTGATTGGGATAGGGTGCTTGAGACGATTGGAAATGGAAAGCGTTCTTTGGTTGAGATTCACCTTGAGAAGCTTCAAGTGAGTGATGTTGGACTTTTAGCGATTTCGAAATGTTTGAATGTCGAGATCCTGCATATTGTTAAGACGCCTGAGTGCTCGAATTTGGGGCTTGTTTCGGTTGCTGAGAGTTGTAAGCAACTCAGGAAGCTTCACATTGATGGATGGAGGATCAATAGGATTGGGGATGAGGGTTTAATTGCTATTGCCGAGCATTGTTTGAATCTACAAGAGTTGGTTTTGATTGGTGTTAACGCCACGCATTTGAGCTTGATGGCCATTGCTGCCAATTGCGGGAAACTGGAGCGATTAGCGCTATGTGGGAGTGTGAGTATTGGTGATTCGGAGATTGCTTGCATTGCTGCGAAATGCGTTGCATTGAAGAAGCTTTGCATCAAGGGATGTGCAATTTCGAATATTGGGATTGAAGCACTTGCTTGGGGATGCCCGAATTTGGTTAAGGTGAAGGTGAAGAAGTGTAGGGCTGTGAGTAGTAGAGTTATGGATTGGTTGCAGGAAAGGAAAGCTTCACTTATTGTTAACTTCGATGCTGTTAGTGAAATGGAACCTTTGGATGCGAGTGGTAGCGACGTTGGTGGTCAAGAGAGCGGCATGGACTTCTCTATGATGAGTGAGCAAGTAGTTATACCAGATGGTCGGGCGAATAGTCCATGGAGGTTGGCCTTGTCTAGAGCCAAGTTGGGGCTCTTTGCAAGTAGAAACCTAGTGCCTTGTACATTTATCCGGAGGTCAAACGAAGAGAGTAGTTCAAGTAGCAACTGGTAGTCCTAGTTGGATCTTTGTGAGGCTGAGAAACTTGCCCCTTTTACTATGATCATGGATTTCTTAAATTGTTAGAAATTGTTTTTATTCTGCCCCGTGCGATGCTTCTTTGAAGTTGAATATTATCAGAAGAAAAAAGAAAAGACATTTTTCTCGTTTGTTATTACTCAATAGAATCATTTGTTTGTCAAAAATAAATCAAGTTTAAATAAAATAGGATAAAGACACGAATTTCCATGTTATTTGATTACTTTAAAAATGTTTAATATCTAAAATTATTAATTTTTATTATTTTAAAATATATGTGATATGAATAGTATACGTAAATTAATCAAATATTACTAACATAAAGACTCATTCGTCTTTTTAAATCTTACTTAAATAAACTAAAATTGGTTAAATTTAATAATTTAAAATAAATATGGTAAATTATTAGTTTGAATCAAACATAATAAACACCAACCAGATTTAAAATATGTATTAAACCGACATGTTAAAAATATCTAACTAGTCCATAATATTAAATTTAATAAAAATATTTATTTAAATTTCTGATTTCTATCTTTAATTTTATTTTTATAAATTATAAAAATCATAAAAATTAAATTTCATTTTTTATTTTGACATCTTTAGAACAATTTGATTTACTAGTAGTTAATATATTATTTAGTTATTTAACATCAATTAACAATAAAATTTTATCTAATATAATTAAATTATTTAATTTTTAATTTGTACGAATACTTTAAAATTTTGCTTTAGAAACAAAATTGATATTTTTTAATGAATATCGTAATTTCACTTCTTAAGCAGCCAAGCTGTAGAAGTCCCGGATAAAGTGCCGTGCTCACAAGCCCCAAGCGAGTCCACCGTCGCTAGACCGACAAGGCTTGACTTTCAACTTTTCCTTAAAAATTATATCAAAATGATATCGTTTTGTTATTATTTGTCAAGCTTTTTGTTTCTCAACCGAGAGGTCCGAGACCTAAC
Source organism: Erythroxylum rotundifolium (assembly GCA_027563915.1). Taxonomy (NCBI): domain Eukaryota; kingdom Viridiplantae; phylum Streptophyta; class Magnoliopsida; order Malpighiales; family Erythroxylaceae; genus Erythroxylum; species Erythroxylum rotundifolium. The sequence continues at coordinate 8,939 of JAOSBO010014964.1, forward strand.
AATTTAAACTTGATCTATTAAATTTGGGCTAAATCAGACCGGATGAGGACCCTGGCCCAATTGTCATCCCTACAAGTGATTCAACCTCGCCAATACTTGAAGTTTTAATTTATATTTTAAATTTCAAAAATATAAATTAGTTTAGTAATTAAATTATATATTAAAATAAATGTTTGTTTAATATATTAATGAATATTGTATAAGAAATTAGGATTAAGTTATTTACTTAATAAATTTATAAATTTAGATTGTTTTTTTTTAATTTTACGTATGGAATGAATCGAGCGTCTAAGTTTCCAAAACACGTTCTAAAATATATTCTTTTGTTTATATAAGTAAAACATAAACCCTCAGACCCGATTTTGCTACTGTGATTGTGCATTCCGCCGTTATCCACCGTCCACTTCTGTTTCTCGTCCGCCGTATTCCGATGGAAGACAAGTCCGTTACAACTATTTCCACGGCACCGAAAAAGGTGGGTTTCCGCAACCAACAAGTTGTTTGTTAGTTGTTTTCATGTACGGTGTTTTGACTTTCGAAAGGGATGAACTTTGAACAGGTTCTTGTAGATATAGTAAAAATAGCTCAAAAGCAAGGATTGCAAGGTAGTAACGGAAGCTGGAAGGATTTTCTTAATGTTCATGATCGAAAGATCGGGTCTTCCTTGAGTGACCCAGCCAAGAGGACTCGCGAGACTTTGGTTTCTTTTCTTCAAACTTTCAAAGAAAAGGAACATGTAAAGGTGAGGACTTGTTGAAAGAGGTTTCTGACGTACGTTTTTGTTCTGTAATGGGTTTCAATGTTTTTGCCATTTCAGTTTTTTGCTTATGTTCTTCAAAAGCATTCGAATTTGGAGGTTTTGGAGAGGATTGGAAAAGAATCCCCAGATAATGAATCGCCCGTACAGGTGCGTTCTTTAACTTATGGTCCTTAGAAGGTTGGTTAAGATTGTAGATTCTCAGTAGAAGTGTCAGTGTGACCTCATATAATGTATGAGGTAATCCCGGCTAATTATCAATTGTGGCAGTGCAGAAGCTGGTTCGTTTAACTATCGAACACCCACTTTACCTGTCCAAGTATGCATTCCCGTCCTATGAGAAGGTCTGCGGTCGTAAATTCTTACTCATTTTGTTTTATGATGATTTTTACTTTCACTAATGTTAAATCTCCATGTCTTACGTTCTTCTCCAGTTATTATGGCTTTTCAAGTTGCATTTCAGCATTCTCATTTGTAATTATTGAACAAGACTGGGCAAAAGATTGTGTTCAGCATCTTTCTTCTGCTTTTTATATGGCTTTTCAAGTTGCATTTCAGCATTCTCATTTGTAATTATTGAACAAGACTGGGCAAAAGATTGTGTTCAGCATCTTTCTTCTGCTTTTTATTTGGCATTTGGTGTAACAGCTTGATGCACATCTCCATTAAATTTATCCAACTGATCATTCAATATGTTCTATGATTTATCGGCTTGGAGGGAATACCACAATGTTGTTATTCTTGGAGTTTCAGCTTGGAGGTGCGATTCTGTAATTCATTGGCAGGGATGATTTGGGTGTTGTATGACTACCCAAATATGTAGATAGTTAATTGGCTTATGTTTTACTAAGAGATTTCTTTTTGTCTTCCACTATTTTTACTCAAAGATTTCTTTTTGTCTTCCACTATTTTCTTTTAATATTTTGAAGCACCACATGGGTTATTTGTCGTCAAAAAGGCCTTATGGTTGCTTGATTCTGAGCAGCAGAAGTATTAGAGGACATGATGCTGTAAATCGTCTATAACATTTTTACAGTTTTTGGCCTTGAAATTAGCATAAAGCTTGGAGCATTTATCTTCCTGCTATCCTGTACCTCACTCTGTTTTGTTTTCAAACACAGCTACCGTTTCAAGTAATGTGTGTTACTTGCTAAATATCATGAGGCTGTTGCACTTAGTAGTAACAAGGTTTGCATTGTTGTTTTGTTGAACTGATATTTGAAGGAATGGATGGTAACCAAGCTCAGTAAGAAAAACAAGTCAGTGACTAAAAATGCAATGCTTGCTATTGATTGTGAGATGGTTCTTTGTGAAGATGGCACAGATGCTTTAGTGGAGATCTGTGTCGTGGATCATAACCTACAGGTATACGTGGCCTTCTGTTTGTGTTTTTTAATGTTGGGTGGTTTAGTGCCTGTAATTGTATGCTTTTAGAGTTAATGATGTAGGTGGTTTATTTGATTGTATTAGTGATGATTTACCCCCAGAAACTTAGTGAAGCTTGGTCTATGGCTCTTAGGTGCAACTTCATGAACTAGTAAAGCCTTGCAAACCGGTTAGAGATTATAGAACTGATATTACTGGAATATCTGCAGCAGATTTAAGTAAAGCATCACTTTCATTAACAGATATACAGGTATCACGTTACAATTCTTAGAATCTTGTCAGTTCATCACTTACAATACTGTTGGGTTAAGCTAACTTATTTTTCTGTAGAAATCCATGAAGAAGCTAATGTCAAAGCGAACTATTTTAGTGGGTCACAGTTTGCAGAATGACCTACAGGGTCTGTTCAAGTATTTGTCCCTTTTTGAATTTGTTTATGGGAGTTTGTTGTGTTCTGATTACAGTTCATGCCCTTACTTATCTCTAAATCAATATGCATTGACAGCACTAAAGTTGGACCATGCAAGAGTTATTGACACCTCATTTATTTACAGAAGCTCAGATGGACTCTCACTTTCTTTGAGTAATTTGTGTAAGGTAAGCTGCAAAGAAAATGTTTATCTGTTTACGACATGTCTGGTATCTTATTTATTACCGTAGAAGCTTCGACTGGAATTGAATTTTCATTAGAGTACCAGTATCTTCTATTTCGTGATCATAAATAGTCTTTCACCTGCTAAATAAGTTTAGTAATTGTTCTCATAATGCTTAATTTGTAAACAATTAAATTCGTTAGTCATTTAAACTGACTTGCGGCCTCTTTAATTAATTTGATGGGTATGGATTATTTCCTTATGGGTTATAAAATTTTTTACATGCATAGGTAACGTTATGGAGCTTTTCTTTTGACAGTCTGTACTAGGCTATGAACTTCGTGAGGGAGGTGCTCCACATAACTGTCAAGATGATGCAATTGCTGCTATGAAACTTGTTCTTGCTAAGATTGAGAGTGGGGTTGATCATGAACCTTTAGTTGGACAAGATGTAAAGCATGTAGGTTGGGGAATGTAGTTTCTATTTTGAAGGGTCTTATCCTGGCTAGCTAATATATTTGTTTTAATATTGAAGGTGCCTGAAGAAACCGCAAAGCTTCTTCTTCACGGGATACCAATTACTGTCCCCAGTGAAGAGTTGCAGTGGGCACTTCCTGGGAAATTTAGTGTAGAACTCAAGGTACTTAAATCCAATCTGCAATACTTTTTTCTTTCTATGATTGCATACGCCTAGTGAAGGCATCCAAGCTTGTAACGTAAAGGCTCCTCACAAAGTTTTGACGGTCAAATATCTTTTATTGGAATCTACAATAAAACTTGTGTATTTGGACCATACAAAATCTATTAATTAAAAGAGGTATTAATTTAGCCTATAATTGGGACTATAATTTATGGAGTTTCTTCTTTGCTTGAAGAATTCCACTTCTCCATTATTTCTTTGGAATCTTTCTACAAGAAACACTTATGGCTTATTTGTCTGCTGATGTTA
>JAOSBO010014981.1:0-12622 GCA_027563915.1 Erythroxylum rotundifolium
ATGGAGAAGACTATTAAAGAAAGCATTACTGAAACTGATAATGCCAAAAATTATCTCAAGGCTATTGGTGAAAAATTTCAGAAGTTTGATAAGACTGAAAAATCTAATCTCTTGTCTTCTCTGTCTAAAACCAAGTACGATGGTGTGGGTGGTGTTCGTGAGCATGTAATGAAGCTTGTGTGAATTGGTATAACAAGTTGAAGTCCATGAAAGTTGTGAAGGGAGAGGATTATCTGATCTGGCAAGTGTTTGAATCTGTTCCAGCTGAGTTTGATGTTCTCAAGACTACGTACCATACTCAGAAAGATGAATGGAGTATTGATGAATTGATTTCGATCCTTATTCAAGAGGAGCACACTATTAAGAAGGGAAAGTCCCATAATATTCACCACACTTCTCACAAGAGTGGTGAGAAGAAGAAATTTCAAAGAAACAAACAGGGTAAACCTTAATTTAATAAGAAGAGGAATGATAAACCTGCATTACCTTCTGGGCTTCGTGAGAGTTCTGGTGTTAAGCCCAAGCCTGCTTTTAATGGAAAATGCAACTTTTTTCATGAACATAGGCATAGGCAACGTGACTGTGAAAAGTTTCAGAATTGGTTGGCAAAGAAGAAAGGTATACCTCAGATCTTTGTCTGTTTTGAATCAAATCTTGTTGATGTTCCTCCTAATTCATGGTGGTTAGACACTGGTGCCACTATTCATGTAATAAACTCATTGCAGGAGTTCAAAAGCAGGCGGAGGCCAAATAAAGGGTAGTTGATAGTGCAACTAAGAGATGGATCTAATGTTAATGTTAAGCACATAGGAGTAGATTCTTTGAAGTTGAGTAATGGACATGATTTGCTTTTGAAGGATACTATTTATGTGCCTTTTATGTGAAGGAATTTGATTTCAGTTTATGTTTTACACAGTTGTGGATACATTTTCCATATAATTAATAATGGTATTGTTTTGTAATATGGTTCTACTGTTGTTGGTTCTGTAATTATGCGTGATGGATTGTTTATGCTAATTGCTAATTCTTCTCGTTTTGACCGACCACATGATGATGTTAATGCCATTGTTGGAAAGAAATGTGGGAGAATTCCTAAAAAATCTTCTATGTTGTGGCATAAACGGTTAGGACATATCTCTAAGGAGAGAGTGGAGAGATTGATTAAGGAAACTATTTTACATCTGGATTTCTTTGATTTTGACATTTTTGTTGATTGCTTAAAAGGGAAGTTTACAGCTAAAGTAAGAAAGAAGAAAATGACTAGGAAGGAGGAACCATTACAAATAATTCACACAGACATCTGTGGACCATTACTCCTATTGCCATGGGAGGCTATAGGTACTTCATCACCTTCATTGATGATTTTTCTCAGTATGGTTGGATTGAATTGTTGCGTGAGAAATCTGAATCATTGGAAGCTTTTAAATCACTGAAAAATGTTATTGAATTGAAACTTGGGAAGCAAATTAAATGTGTAAGATCTGATAGAGGTGGTGAGTATTATGGTCGATATGATGAAACTGGTAGAAACCTTGGCCCTTTTGCTAAATACTTGCGGGATTGTGGAATTGAAGCGCAATATACCATGCCTGGTACTCGTCAACAAAATGGGATTGCAGAGAGACGAAATTGTATTCTTATGGAAATGGTTAGGTGCATGCTTAGTCACTCCACCTTACCAGAGTTCTTATGGGGAAACGCTTTGAGGACTGCTGTTTATGTTCTCAATCATGTGCCTAGTAAATCTATATCAAAGACTCCTTTTGAGCTTATATCAGGAAAGAAGCCCAGTTTGAAGCATTTCCGTGTTTGGGGCTGTAAGGCTGAGGTAAGGATTTATAATCCTCAGCTGAAAAAGCTTGATCCTAAAACTATTTCAGGTTACTTTATTGGTTATTGTACTGGCTCAAGAGGTTCAAGATTCTATTGTCCTAATCACACTTCTAGAGTCATTGAATCAGATCGAGCTGTCTATTTTGAAGGGGACATCGAACATAATGAAAGACATGAGTCTCGTGTTGTTGATTTCAAAGAGGATCATGTTGTTGTTCCTACACCTGTTATATTTCATCCTGAGGCAATTCAGTCTCCTCTGATTCATGATGATGTTGTTGATCTAATAAATGATGTTGAAATTCCTCAACAGGCTGGCATTGATACCCAGACGTGGTTGTAGTTCCACCTAGGAGATCTGAAAGGATTCCTAGATCCACTGAATCTTCTAAATTTCGACACTAATATGTTTACTTGGAGGAGCATGAATTCAATTTAGTTGAAGACTCAGATCCTATTTCTTTTCAGGATGCCATTTCTTGTCCTTGTAGTTCACAATGGTTGGCAGTCATGGAAGATGAGTTGGCTTCTATGAGTATGAATGGCGTTTGGGATTTGGTGGAATTACCCAGTGGTTGTAAAATTGTTAGGTGTAAATGGGTCATTAAGACTAAACGTGATGCTAGAGGTGAGATAGAAAGGTACAAAGCCAGACTTGTTGCAAAAGGGTATAACCAGAGGGAAGGTATAAACTATAATGAGACTTTTTCCCTGATCTTTACTAAAGATTCATTGCGTATTATGATGGCTTTGGTTGCTCATTTTGAATTGGAGCTCCATCAAATGAATGTGAAAATTGCTTTCCTAAATGGTGATTTGTATGAAGATGCATTTATGAATTAGCCTACTGGTTTTGTTGAGAAAGGTAAGGAATACATGGTATGCAAATTGAGAAAATCCATTTATGGGCTGAAACAAGCCTCTAGACAATGGTACTTGAAGTTTGACTAAACAGTTTGCTCCCTTGACTTCAAGGAAAATGTTGTTGATCAATGCATTTACTTGAAAAACAGTGGGAGAAAGTTCATTATTCTTGTTTTATATGTTGATGATATTCTTTTAGCCAGTAATGATCTGGATTTTCTTTCTGAGACTAAACAAATGTTGACAGCTCATTTTGATATGAAAGATCTGGGCAATGCTTCTTTTGTTCTGGGCATTGAAATTCATCATGATAGATCTCGTGGTGTTCTTGGTTTGTCTCAGAAAAGGTATATTGAAAGGATCTTGAATAGATTTAATATGAAGACTTGTAATCCTTGTAGTGCACCCATCCAAAAGGGTGACAAACTCTCGAATAGCCAGTGTCCTCAAAATGATAAAGATAAGTCAGAGATGGAAAAGGTCCCATTTGCTTTTGCTATTGGCAGTCTTATGTATGCTCAAGTTTGTACACGTCCTGATATTGCTTTTGTTGTTGGTGTACTTGGGAGATACTTGAGCAACCCTGGTGTGGGTCATTGGCAAGCTGTGAAACGAGTTCTGAGATATCTACAAGGTACTAAAGATCATATGCTCACTTACAGAATGTCTGATCAACTTGAGGTGATAGGTTATTCTGATTCTGATTATGGTGGCTTCCCTGATGATCACAAATCCACATCAGGATATATCTTTATGCTTGCTGGAGGAGTTGTATCTTGGAAAAGTGTTAAACAAACACTTACAGCAACTTCAACTATGGAGGAAGAGTATGTGGCTTGTTATGAAGCTACTCGACAGGCAATATGGTTGAGGAATTTCATCTTTGAGCTTCATCTTGTAGAGAGTGTTTCCAGACCTCTAATCATATATTGTGATGACTCTACTGTGGTGGGCTTCTCTCAAATATGCAAGAACTCCAATCATTCGAAGCATTTTTGGAGTTCTTGCATATTGATACAAAGTATATGTTTGTTAGAGAGAAGGCTAAGGAGTTTCAGACTCGTATAGAGCATATACCCACCGATCTTACGGTAGTAGATCCTCTAACCAAAGGCTTGAATGTTAAGGCTTTTGTGAGTCATGTAACTCGTATGGGTCTATTTAGATCTTTTGATACCTTGGATTAGTAGGAGTCTATCTTTTATGTTAATTTTCATAGCAACATTGTATTTGACTGGTTTGTTATTCAGTCTAAAGACTTTTGCTTATAATTGTTGCTATTATTGTTATTGCCATATACTTTATTGATATACTGCGCAGATACATTTAAATGATTGTATATATATGGCATTTTATTGGAGACATTTTGTACCCAGTCTCATCTTGTTGTTCTGAGATATTTTGTTAAATCTTAGTTAGCATCTTGAGTGGTTGCTTAGGCCATTTTGTTTGGAATTGCACAAACGGATCACCATTTTGTGTGCATTTTCTTGTGACACATTCTGTTTAGGTCATTGAGGTATGGGTATCTTGCATATATGTTATCAGTACTCTTATTGGGTCTGATTTCTATATTGTTGAGGTACTTGTAACCTTATTTTGGACTTATGATTGAGAGATTTTGGCTCTACTTTGACATCCTATTGTGGCCACATGTTGTTGTATATTAATCTGGGGATTTGTTTATGTTATTCATTGATGTTGGTTATGCTGTCCAAGTGGGAGAATGATAGAATTTTGTCATTATTTTATAGACTAGCATAATAAACATAAATTTGTGCAAACCCCGATTAATTTGATGTCAAGATAATTGGGCTTGTTAATTCTCTCTTTAATGTGTCATGGGCCTGTGTTCATGGGTTTGCTATGATGGGTAAGCTTGGCCCATGTTTATAGTGCACAGGAGGCCCTACTGCTAGCCAACCTTAAATACAGTCGTCCCATTAAGAACTGTATGTGCTTTTGCTGATTAGGGTTTGGAATAGCAGTAATCGATCCTCTGCGTCTCTGTCAATTCGATTCACAGAAAACCACAATGGATTCAATTACTCCACAATTTCCAGGTATTTATCCATACTATTGTTGAATACAGCATGTTGCAATCTTAGGGTTAATTAATTGTGATGATTAATTATGAGATTAATCTGTAATTTCGTGTTAAATTTCCTTCACTTCAAACCAGAAGCCAATGGCATGGTTACGTCGATGATACTTGTGTTCTCTGTGGTAATGCAATCCAAACTAGAAACCATTTGCTACACCTTTTCTACAACAATATAAAGTCGACTCTTACACTTACTCCCCATGCACCATGATTGTTTCCATTGGGACTCTGTTAAATTGGGAGCTTACTCACACGCGTAGGCCCCTACGTAATGTCCTTCTAATCAGAGCTACTCTCGCCCTTTCCATCTACTGCATTTATCGTGAACGAATGAAATAATAAAAGATATATAGTAAAATGGGAAGACAAATATCAAGTTATAAATAGGATCATCAATATGGCTAGAGATATTGGCTAGAAATGCACATCACCTTCTATCTACCGATATGAGAAGTAAATGGCATCTTTAAGGCTTTATTAACTGTTCTTTAGACCAACTGTCTTAATACTTTAGCTTTTTTCTATTTTCTTTTTTCTTGTAGGCTAAAGGTCATGAACTCAATTTACTTCTTGTATTAGTTTCCGCTATAGTAATACTTCATTGAATTAAAAAAAAACAAACAAACTCAGTTTAAATCATCATTTCACTATTTAAACCCAAAAGATTCAAGATATTTAACAAATAAAAATCGTAATTGAAAAATTCGAAATGATGTAGTTTTGCAAATATTTTAGTTCAGCTATAGTTGCTTTAAACTGTATCCATGGTTGCTCGATATAAAGCAACGACGTCAACAACTGTAATTTTTCACACAAATGAAAACAAAAAAATTAAATGCAAATTAAACAAACCAACTCCTAAGATTTGGTAATGCAATTCAACACACCTTGCCTATATCTGTAAGCCCTCACTCAACTTAATCGCTTTCACTAAAGAACAAAAATAGTTTTATTCAAGGCATTACAAAGTCGATGCACCTTACCCTTGACACTTTTACTTGTCCTCACAACCTGTGAAAGTAAATCACATCCAATAACTTGACCATCTTTTGTTAACCTCAACAGAGGATTTTCTTAACAATGTTCGATAATAAAAAGAAGAAAATAAAACAACTTAAGTGATTGAAACAGTAAAGCACATAAACAAAGACACTTGAGATTAAAAAAAAACAACTCCCTTAACAATGTAGCTTCTTTAACGAAAGAATGGGAAGTTATCCACTAAGAAATCTGTTCTTAAACTTCGATAATGTCATTGAGACATCTCACACATAGTAACAATAAAACACCTCAAATTAATGAACGTTTCATCACCAAAACATTAACAGAAATATAGTTGCAGCACAACACCAATACTAGATGTTTTTCATAAAAAAACAATATCTGAACAATCCAAAAACTTCACGCAATAGTTAGGAAAACGAAATTGTAATACCCCACTCCACGGGGCATATAACCGAACATCCTGTAAACATTTGGGTACATGCTTGATGAAATGGCATGTTAAAGCAGTCACTTACACTTATGGCATCACACGTATAACACACAAATTATCAAAAAGATCAATTCCTCATTTCCATTCATAAAATATAATTTACAATGTAGCTTTTCATTACATAATCCTTATATATAGTATCAAAAACATATCTTAGAGTTTGCTACTCTTTATAACATTCTACATGAAATGAGGAACTATACAAAAGATTCTAACTAAAGTCCACAATATCAGCTGAGCAACCTTTGAGTCATTTCTTGAATCTAAAAATGCAGTACTAGACTTCTTCTAGACTGTCTTAGAAGCTAAGTCTCCTCTCAGTACCTAAAAATCAATATTGCAATTTTGATGAGTTTTGTGAACTCAATGAGCAAGCCTTCATCAATGTACTCACTTATATCAATCACAGAATAATTCACAATTCAATTTTCGCAATCAAATCGCATCACACGTATTGAATATCATGTCACAATTCATTTCAAACATTCAGATCATACATATCAGTTTGTATATGCAATGCACATGTGACTCACTTTCATTGTTACTTTGTTGTGACTGAGCGTCTTTTTAATCGTCCCTTATTCGTTGTGGATAATGAGATCATTGATAACTGTCTCATATTCGTTGTAGATACCAAACTCATTTTACTAGTGAGCCTGTGGCTTTTTATACACATTTTCTAAGCTTTAAGCTCTTTTTCACTCACCACTCCGGTCACAACTTCCTTTATCTAATCATGCATTTCAATGGAATGAGATGTATCAATTCACATTATATGTAGTCAATTTCTTTCATTTAGTATACACATTCACTTTCACATTTTCGTCGGGCCTAAGTCTGGGATTCAACATATTTGATGAGAACACTTATTTCTTTCAAATTTATATTCAATGAAGCACTTCCAATACTAGCACAATTATCAAACTCCTCAGACCATTAATGTCTGGAATTCTTACATTCACATAATTACCAGTTCAATAATTGAAAATTTAGCAAATACAATCAACCCTAGTGAGAAACATCTAGGTTATTCATAGTTAGGAATGTCAATGGGCAGGGTTGGGCCGAGCCGAGGGCTGTCATAGGGAGCCGCGGGTCAGCTCGTGGCCTAAAAGGACCAAGATAGGCCAACCCATGGGCAGGCTACGGGCCACGGGTGGGCCGGGCCTGTCCATTAATTTTTTAAAGAGAAAAGAAACAAAACGACGTCGTTTCAGAAAAAATAAATGGTCTGCGTTGGCCCGTGGCCCTCTCAACCCGAGCCAAAACATAGGCCGGGCCAAAATTGACATCCTTACTCATAGTAAGCCCCAAATAGGTATTATCTTGACGTCCCAGCAATGTTTGGATGCTGTCATTCGATTTGCACTTCTAAATCATGCAAAATACACACATTGTACACATTACTAATCGAGCATTCACATAAGTATTCAATCATACACATATGCATATGTGTTATGTACAATGCATGTTTAATGACTTTCTTGGGTATGTGTCCTTAATCACAACTCATGATCATTCAAACATTATCACTTCGATATGTCTAGTTTATGCTTAGGTTTACACCTCAAAGAACTTGATTATTCTAAGTTCATCAATCAATCATTCACTAACGTTATTCTAGGATTTTATGATCACATAATATCCTATTTCTTATTCATTCTTACTTAATACACATCATTTATCTCCTTTGAATCAGATTAGCATTCATAAGATCACTTTCATTCCTATAACATTTATAATTTTCCAAAATTTGATTCATTGATATCAACCATCCATGCTTAAGTTATAACCTTAATTATCAATCTAAACTTATCAAACACTTTATCAACTTGTTTAACCTCAAACTAAATTTATTTCAAGCCTTATCAAGCCTTAATACACCATAGGAAAGTACTTAGCATTAGTTGGTTCAAACATCAATTACAAGGCAAAATTTCACGTTTAAACCTTACCCATGATCATGGTGGACCTCCCCACAATAGTGACAGAAGCCAGTGCAATAGGCCATGACTGTGGAGACTCTGCCACGATCGTGACAGAACCTAAATGATCAAGCCACGATCATGGGGACTATGCCACGATCATGCTTTACCTTTCTTCCTTCAATTTTTCCACGAATTCCACATATATAGAAACATCATTAACACTCCAAATTTTCCAAAATTTATGTCCATTTATGCAACTTCATTTCATGCAAATCTAACTACCATATAGGATACATTAAATCTCACAAAACTCTACTTAATTGATCCATAAACCCTTCATTTATTCCTATCATACATGCATTCCTAAGTTTTCTAGATTTTATCTCTTTCATAAAACATCAATATATCTTCTCCATAGTTCATCATTTAGACTTCATAAGCTCATCATTTTTACCTCAATTTTAACTCTATATCATTCGTAAGACAACTCATACCCTTTGGTTCATCAATCATACAAAAACAGAACATGATCACTATCATTCATCATTAAAATTTCTGCATTTATCACATACACAAAAACAAGACATAAATATACCCATTTCTTCATCCACGTTTCAACATATATTCATCATATTTTTCATGACCACTCCACTTCTTAAACATCATTATATGTGTTTCATCTAACAAAGCCATAAAGATCCATATGCTTCTCACCTGTTTCACTCAAAGCTTCTCACCATGAAACCTTGGCTTTCTACATATACAAGATCATCAACATTTAAGGGTGAAATATGGTTTGGTCAATAACAAGAAGAAGAAACTAAAAATGGAAGTAGCAAGGCGCAAATTTTTAGTAAAGCTTAACGTTGAGAGTGTTAGTGAGAAGAGAGTATCGTGAGTGAAGAAGAAAGAAGAACGAAAAATGAAGAAAATGAGAGCATGTAATAAATGAAAGACAAAGAAATGAAGACGGTCTTTCAATATGGTAAATGTCATGGGTTGACATTAATGCTAATTGGATATTTACTTAAGCTATCACGTGATTCTTTAATAATCAGTTCATTTGTCTCCCAATTTCTATGCCAATTGTCATTCAATTTTCTATATCACTTGTCAATAAATCATAGTACGACTTGTCAATCATTTCTGCTACCATGTGTCACTTATATCTACTATCGCAAATCAATTTGTCTTTTCACTTGGCATTTTTTCTAGTCTAAAAATACTCATAATTTCATAAATCTCTCTATTTTCATCAAAAATTCTAAATTAATAATAGAAATTCACCACATAAAAAATTCACGACATAATAATTTGCAATTCACATTATGATCATTTTAAATCATTCATACCCCCGAAAAATGTCAATTAAGTGCATATGTAGTATTTGTAATGTACACGAAAATCAAAATTCACGTATGTGTATGCTTATGGTATGGATGTCAATGTGATGCACTCTCATAATTTTATCATCACTATTTCTCATATATCATGGTCTAGGATCCTATGTCTAAACCTTTAGTATAGAAACGAGATATTATAGCAATTGCCTAAGACAATGGATATATCATATAATATTTTCCTACCCATAAAGAAAACACAAATGCTTCAAGAAAACATCAATCGAAAATTGAACGTTTCACCACCAAAACATCTAAACAAAATTAGTTGCACACACACACAATTTCTACACGCTTTTCCCTCAAAACTACAACAGTTCAGTTGTCCAAAAATTCACACACAAGCAGAGAAACGCAACTGACATATATAACTTTAGTCACCACAAAATCTCCTGCCAAAGATAACTTAGGCCTTGTTAGGTTCCGTTACTTTTTTATATTTTTTGTAGCAGTTTTCATAAAAAAATAAACAACTCTTTAAAACCTGTTTGGATGAGTATCGTTGCTATTTGTAGTTTCTGAAAATAATAAAACCACAACAGGTTTACAAAAACGTAAAAAAATCTTTTTCTAATATTTGAAAACAAGTTTTCTTATTTTTAGAATCAGTTTCAGCACTGCACCGACTCTTCTACATCTTCAAGCCTTGCTGCAATTTTTCTGGCCATTATTCCAAGTTTGTTTTTGCTTCTTTTGTTTGTTACTCTGTTATTATGTTCATTACGTTCCTACGATTTGTCCATGTATTTGTTATCTGTGATTGCTTTCGTATCTCTCCATTATTGCGTTCTGTGCTTGCTTTTGTCTCTCTCTACAATTTTGTTATTCTGTTTTTACGACTTCTCCACTGCCGCATCACTGCATTACTTCACTGTTGCGTAACGCGTTTCTTTGGTTACTTCACTACTGTATTACTTAAGGGTGTTGATATTGAGACAAACCGTTCAAGACTTATGCATGGTTATGACGGGCTTCATGTGGCAAGGATGTTCGTTCAAGACTTATGCCGCAACCATGTTATACTTGTTTGATTTATTTTTTCTTTTTCTTTTTGATTTTTTAAGCTTCGTATATAATATTACAGTAGAGATACTACTCTTATGTAACCTACTCTTTAGTTTCCTTTCCTCTCTCAAAGTTCGTATCTTTCTTTGAGCTGGAGAAGAAGGTCGTGTTTTTGTTTGTTTCTGGCATTTTGATGGAGATATACAACTGAAGTATTTGAGCTAGAGAAAGGGAAAGAAGGTTGTATGATGGGAAACTAGGGAAGAGTTTTGTTTCTTTGTTATGGCTGCTAGGGATGGAGAGTACTCGTACATGCACTCTGACTCTGGCAAATATGAGAGTTGATGTTGAACTCTCTTCAAAATTTCCTGATCTTCTGTTTACTTAATTTCTTTTGGGTAGGCTGTCTTATGAACCCAAGTAATAAAATAAGATGAAAACTGAACTTTGGCTTCACATATTACTGGGTATTATTATGTCATATAGTTCGTCTTTCTTCAAGTTACCATGTTGACTATCCATGTCATTTGGTTTCTTTATTTTCATGCTGAATTTGGTATTGTAAAGTGTATGAATGATTAGGTAAAGGGACATTGAGTATAATTTGGACCTAAGTTTATCACTTAAATAAGAGTCTTGTTCTAAGTTTTTCCACGTAGAGGAATGAGATTTTTTTTTGGCTGAATACCGTTTCGCAACACTAGCATTTGGAATTCTTTGTGATGCTTAAACCTTGGGAAATATGGTTCATTATAGAAAGTTGGAACCATAGCATTAAATAGTATGGGAAATTATTTTGGAGGCTTGAGCGATCGCAATATGTGGGTGCAGGACAGTGCAAATGGGTGGTCTTTAGATTTAGAGCAGATTATTTACTCCACTTTTGTTGATTTAACTTTCCTTAGTGGATTGTCATGAAGATTATTGGATATCTGTTCATTATGCTGGAAAACGAGTACCAAATTTGATGGTCTTCTATATGTAGCCCTTTTCTGTTGACTTCTGTCTTCCTTAAAGACTAACGTTGGGTGCTATCTTAGCTTTCTTGTATTTCCATTGGCAAATTTCACAGTTATCAAGTCAATGGGAGTGCTGCAAGTAGCAAGTGGTTATCCTACATTTCTTACCCAATTTTATTCCTTCTACAAAGTTAACAGCTGGATATTTATCATACCATAAGATTTCTTTGACGTGAAACTATTCTAGTATAGCCCTTATGTCTTCTGATGGTATGTCTGAACATCGTAGGAAAACATTAGCTGTTGAACGTGCTAGTAGAATCTGTTGTTCTAGAACTGGTATAATGATGCATTTTCCGTGGTTGATATAGGCGTTGTGTCTGCATTTTATGCTTCTTTTTTGCGTACTTTGTAGATAAATATTTTGTGTTTGGGTTGTGTGTTGTATATCAAGTTTCAATGCGTCAAGTACATCAACGAGTTAATTTACAGTTCACAAAAGGCAAAAAGATGGTGTATGTTTCTTCCTTTAGATAAGATATTAAATGGAACTGCAAATCACCTTCCAAATCTCTTCATTCTGTCATGGGCCCTTATTAGAATTTATGGACAAAGTGATGAATTACTTGATAGTTGTGCTAAAAATGAAGAACAAATTAGGGAAAGTGCAAATGAAGATATAAGTTCTCAAGTAGAGTATAATATCACTCCAGCACAACTTCGAGGTATGTATTGGAAGTGAGATGAAATTGCTAGGTAAATGTGGAGTGATTATGTTATTTCTAATTGATTTATGTTTCTTTTTGTAAATGATAGTACTATTATGTTATTTGGATATATTTTATTGATTAGAATGACTTAATAATTTTCAATTTATGTAATTTTATTATATACAATTAATGTGTAAGTTTTTAATAATATTTGATTTTCATAATAATTTTCATATATTCTAATTGTAGCTACAATGATAATTAATTAATTTAAAAATATATTGTATTGTGTTATGATTATTACACATAAGAGTATAATTACAA
>JAOSBO010015016.1:0-12621 GCA_027563915.1 Erythroxylum rotundifolium
TATATATTGGTCTTTTAGAGCTCTTAATAAAATGAGAATGTGATTCTTATCTTTATTAATGACAAGACCTGAAAGCCTCTTAAAAATTCAAATAGATTTCATTAGGATTGTCATTAAGTTAAGATCGACTCCTAATAGGGAAGTAAATCAACAATAAAATATATTATAAGAGACTAATTTGATGCATTTCTCTATATAACCATAAATCTTGCTAGAAAACCAAATGCATAAAGGTATACAATATGAAGTTCCAATTAATGAAATTAATAACTTTGTAGAAGCTAATTTTGATTACACTCCTATTGAATGAGTGATTTTTATTAAAGTTTTTGAAAACCTCTTGACTTAGCAAGATATTGTCTCCAATTTAGATCTTTTCTCAAAATTTGCCAGAAATATATATATATATATAATGAACGAGACCCACTACCAATTGTTCGTCCCCAGATGACATATTAAAGAGAGGTGAATTGGGTGCATTCAATTTTTGCCTTATTTGAAATTTAATAAATGGATTTTCTATTCTAATAAATCATTATGGAAAATTTCAAGCCTAAGTTATTTCAAGGATAAAAATACATTAATTCAAAAAAACTTGACTTAAAACCATTTTCAACATTTTTATAAAAAAATTCTAAAGATTAAGAGGTTTTCTTTAAAGATCAAAATAAATTTCCTTAAGATTATAAAAGAGTTTATGCATTATCAAATATATGCAAATGATCAAATAATGATTTTGAGTCCCTAATTTGTTGAAATGACTAAGATAAGGTTACAGGAAGGACTACAATGACTTCTTTAATCTTGATATTCTTAATTCCTCATTATTTGTTCTTTAATTGAATTCCTTTGAAGATTTCTTAAGTTACATATGTGGCCCACTTTACTTATTTGTTTTATCCTTTGATTGCATAATTAATTTATTTAGCTCCTTTCCTCACTTTTCCCTTCCATTAAACTTGATATTTCTTACTAATATTACCAACGATAAAATATGTATAGTAATATGTTTAGTTCTGATCATAAATATAGGTTAGAACCGCACTTGTTCTATTAAAATTCTTGGTTGATATTTTTTCATTAGTTACTTTCCTTTGCTATCCTCTTCCCTTTATTCTCCTTACAAGCATCTTATCTATCATCTTGTCCCTTTATTTCATTTTTCAACTCCTTCCCATTGCATAAGGTGATTGCCTTGGTATGTTCCTTAGAATTTAGTAATGTATGGTTAGGCATTATACATTGAGGTCTTTCAACTACAAAATTTTTTAGTTGATTAATTTGAGTTTTAAGGTTTTAAATTGAAGCCTCCAAATTATGGAATCAAGGTTGATATATAATAAGGTTGTTTGATTACTCTTAAGTTATCTAATTACTATGGAAGAAATGTGGGTGATTTCTCTTCCTAGATTGTAGGTGTCACTATATGGGAGAAAATTCCCTTACAGTCAATTAGCTCCATTGGTTTAGCTATAAGGCTTCCACTTTAACAATCACTTCTTTAATATTTCCCCCAATATAGCTCACTACCCATCACTTGAACTGGTATTTCTAGTGTACTAAGGTTTTTAAGGACTTTACTTAAGCTTCTAATAAGGTCGTTACATTCATACTGTGTACATTTGCTAAATTATTAGTTTTTATTGTTCCTAATTGCCAATAATAATTGTTTGTGGGGATATCTTTAATAAGCTCAATAGCAGCCTCTAAAGTTTAATGCTCAACAGCAGCCTTTAAAGTTCCATCATCCAATGCAAAAATCATCTTCTTTATTGAATAGAATAGACCATTTTAGAATGTTTGAACCCGCATTTATAATGTTAGGTCATGACATAGAAAATTCCTCATTATATCGTTATTATATTCTTCCACATCTAATATAATATTTTATTGTTAAACTATAAGTAACCAAAGATGACGTGCCTCAATTTGTTGTCTTTTCTAGCTGAAAATATTTGGCTAAGAATGTTCGCGCTAGGTTCTCCTAAGTTGTAATTAAGGTTATAGGTAATGCCTTCAATTATTGCTTAACTCAATCCCTTAATTAAAAAAAACTTAGCTTTATTGCTTCTTTGATAGCTCCATTGATCTTAAAAGATGTTACAAATCTCTAAAAATTTGCAAATATGTGCGTTTGATCTCTATTTGCTAGTCCATTAAATCAAACATATTGTTGTAGCATTTGAATCATATTAGGCTTCACCTCAAAGTATTTTTGTTAATTTTTAGTCTTGTAATACTAGATTGCATTCCCTATTAGAGGTGACTTTGCATATTCTAGCATAATCATGTGTTGTTCTTCCACTATATAGGTTGCATGTCGTAGTCTTCTTGCTTAGACTATTCTCTTTTTATCCAAGGAAATGTTATTTCGAGCTCTAGTTCTCCTTTAAAGAGAATAGAGTCTCTACTCCTTGTCATACACTAAACTCACACTTGAAATCAAAGAAAACCAAGAACACAAAATGAAAGAATACCGAAAATCAAAGTAAACAAAGCACATAAAATAAAAGAATTAAAGATAAAGAAAGAATATAGATATAAACAAAGAAATATAAAATACTAGATTAAGTTTTATTAAGTTTTCTAAACACTATTTGCTTCTTTGGAACAATGCTAAAAACTTAATTTAGTATTTTCTACTACTTCAGTTTTCCCTCTTTACAGAATATTTACTTATAAACTCAGATAAGTACACCTATCCCTGATAAGTAATATAGTGATAAATAGGTATCAATCTTGCAAAGATGCTAATTTTTTAGATCCCTCTCATACTACTAAATAGTTAAAGAACTAAAATAGATAGATAAATTAATGAATAATTGATAAAAAAAATGAAATAAAATATAAATAAAGGAATAGCTAAGAAGATTGAAATAAAGTACTTAATTAAGTAAAGAATTTAGATGTACATCATGTTTAGACAAGGATTCCCCTTAATTTTATCTTTATAATCATGATTTAACAAGCTTAGAAGGTATTTATAGTCTAGATCGATCAAAATTCCTAGGTTATAAAATTGAGCTCACTCGAGAAACAACTACTTGTTCTCAAGTTGATTAATTAATATCTTTATTCAATTAAATCCCCTAAAAATGAACTAGGTTATATGAAAATCCATGAAAGTGTTGATACTAATACCAAAGGATTTATATAAGCATTTCTTTAGAATTCCATATAACTCCTAGTATCTTTGTCATGGTCTACTTACATGCAAGTTTTCTCAAATAGTCCACATATGAATTAATATTACATCGAATCGCTAGCATAATTAAATATGCACTGAGAATATTTAAATATATTTCACAAAAATAAATCCCATTTTATAAATAATATTGAATAAATTATTACAATGATAGAGTATGATTCTCATATCTAAATGTATAATATAATTAGCCATATATCATATTTTCACTAACAAATCAAAGAGATATAATAGAAGACATCAAGGTAGAAAGAATTCTACATGGGATCTTCTTATTCTAATAAGCTTTAATATATTAGGATGATCTCTAATCCTCTTCTCTATAAAAAAAATTGCCTTAATATTGATCTCTTGAGGGTTGTTGTATCTCCTAATAACTGACCCTAGGTTTTTGATTAAAAAATGACATAAATTGATAAAAAATAATTCAAATTATTTTTTCACTATATATATATATATATATATATATATATATAGTTATGTCCACTCAAGAAATAGTCTAAGCCATGCTTGTATATCATGTAATGCATATTTTTTTATCTTTATAAAGAGGGATACAACCTTTGATAAATTTGCACCATATATAGTTTGTGTAGCCTTTATAAGTTTTCTAAGTATGGCTATGCACCAAGACACGATCATGCCTAAACCTATATAACTCTTCAAAGATTCTCTTCGCGACACAATCTCAATCTGTGCCTTGTTTATAATTGTTTCTTCATCTTCAGGTGGTCAAAGAAGGACACAAATTGGCATATGACCATGTCCAATCAAGAATTGTGTTTTCTTTATATTTTTGACTTGAAATCTTTTCCATTTCTTGATAAATCTCATCTTAAGGAAATTTTCACAATTGAATAAAAATATAACATAGAATAGTAAACTAAGATATTTAAAAATAGAAAAGAATAAAAAACACTAAACATTAAACACTAAGGAAAAAATATATATGTTTTACACAAATTAACCTCTACCATGGTAATGCTAGATTTGCGTCTCTTTTATTGATCCCTAAAGGTACCCAAGAGGAGAGTGTGAATTAGGTGTTAGTAAATTTAAACAACTATTTCTTATCTAATAAATGAAATTGAACAAGAATCAATATATGATGAAAAACATCTTAATGTAAATCATATAACACACTTAAAAATTAATTTAAAGACTACAAGGAAGAAGAAAGATAGATCAATTTACAATGGTACGGCAAATAACCCTTACCTATATCCACTCTTCAACACACTTCTTGAAATTTCCACTAAGCCTCTTATTTCAACAAGGAGAAAAGGAAACCTTTTACAACATTCTTATTCTCCACAAGTAATGAGCAACTCTTTTGACAAGCTTTATATAAGGTGAAGAGTAAACCCATTTATAATAGAATTTACAACTCAAAAGAAATCACTCAAGAACTTTGAAAAAGATATATGGCTTACTCACTAAAATTGAGACCATGAATGCCAAATGCTTGCAAAAATTTAGAAATAGATGTATAAAATTCCTGAATGATTTTTTATGTAAGAACAAATGAGAAAACATGTATTTATAAGGTTTTACGACTCAACTAGTTGTTGAAGCCAAAAACAGCCATTATAATAGTTAGTTGTAAGATATTGGTTAAGCATTCATTAGTTGCATATTAGTTGACTAATATACATTGAATACATAAGATTTAGCAGTCATTATGTTTTGGTCCACTAATATATGCATAAGTGACTATACTTTTACACCCATATTTGATGTATTTTGCTTGATATTTTGTACTTTTATTGTATATTTGGTACTTAATGTGTTTCAAGTGTGTTTACAAGTGATAATTTCCTTCATGGACTTAAAGGAGAGGAATTCAGACAAAAACACATTGTAAAATGACGAATTGAAAAATCTAAAGGAATACACGGCCACACATCGTGACAATGCACTTTTGCGATAACCAGCAAATTTCAATTATGCATGGTCTAATGCACGGCTATGTATAAGACAATGCATTAACCAAAAACCTAAAATTTTATATAAAAGCAAGGTTTGGGAGGCAATTGGGAAGAGCAGGCATGGGGGAGGTGATTCTAGATGTGGAACTCTTTCTCTAGGTGCAATTTTGGTCTAGAGAAGTGGAAAAAATGAAGAAATCATTGACAGATCCATTAAAATACAAGATAAAACCTCTACATAGCAAGAACATTCGATAGAAGACAATCAGGGAGATGTAGAATTATAAATCCACTATTTTCAATTATTATTTCGGTTTATGTATGTTTGATTTCATATTCGATCAAGTGTAACTAAACGTATAATTAGTATTTAGGTTAGGAGAACCTTATGTTAATACTTTGATTTGATTTGATTCTTTTATTAATGCAATTGGTTGTTTAATATATTGTGATCTAATTACACGTTTTGTTTATGTTCTAATAACCTAAGAATATTATATCATAATTTGATTTCATACATAGAGATTGAGATAGGATGACATAAATCTTTCGGATAAGGGTCAAACCTATTAGAGGGACTCATAAATCGGTAACGCAATCTTATAAGCTGTAACCTGAGTAATTCGATTAAATATATCAAGTTCTAATTGATATGATATTAATGTTACAATTTAAACTTCTAAAGATTACTTATAGCCATGATAAGACTCAAAGACATATTAAGTTCAAATTAATATGATAAAAATAATATATTTAATTACTAAACATATGAAAAAATTAATAAATATATGCATAAATAATACTCCTCCTGAATCTAATACATTAGATTTATTTCCCCATTTTCAGAAACATAAAAAAATCTACTATCCAGTGGAGGAAAGTGAGACTGAATCAAGTGATATAACTCACCAATGTGATGCCCCATTAATTTCATAGAAAGAGTCAAGATCGTCTTTTAGTTAACTAACCTAATACTCAATAACTATTGGACAAGCATCGAGTGGACATCTATGAAGCAGTCATTTGCTATGATAAGAATTAAAGATTCTAAAAATTTTTCCCTATAATCTTAGTATTCATATTATTCTCATATATATTTTCTAGTACTATAATCATATAATTATGATGGGGTATTTTTCTTTATATTTTTACATCTAGAGAAACTATATAAATAGGTTATGTATATTATACCTTTGCATCAATGAAAATATAATTTATAGATTGCTCTTTTATGGTATTAAACACCCATTACAACTTTTTTCCTTCCCACCCATTCTACACATCATCTAGAAGATATTGTTTTCCATCAACATCATAACTACGAATCTGACACTTAACGCCATAAATCAAACATAAGTAATCATAACACCCCTAATTACCAACATAGCCAATTTCATTACTATCATCTTAGAAGCAAACAATTATTTGGTTTTGAGAAACCAAGTATAGTCAATAATGTTCATTATGACATGTTTAGTTATGCCAATAGTAGCATTCTACCATCTCAAAATCCTAACATATCCACCTCTAACTACAAATATCCCAAATTCCTTTAGTGGCAAAAAATGGATCAACTCTTTTATTATTTTCTAACTATAACCTTTTCTTTTACTATTATATTTCTAGCTCTAGGATACACCATATCTCATGCCCTTTAGAAAACCTTATAAACTCTTTTTTTTTTTAACAAAACACCATTTATGGATCACTTTTACAATGTCATCTCCATACTATTAATAAAGGCAGCTCATTCATCAAAAAGTAATTATCAACTCTCTCAGTTATGACTGAAGACCTCATCGTTATTAAAGATTCAACTTTTTATGAGGATCTTGCTTTATTTTCTCTCAACAAAGTCACATCATAGTCAAATCCTTAATCACCACTATGGACAACTATGACATCCCACCTTCCTTCTCAGACATTTACACTAAGCTCCTCCTCTATAAATAATGTCTCTATAATTAACACCCCTGGCATCGATTCATCTAAAACTGCCTTTACAGTGACTTTAAACCTCTATGGCAGAACTCACAATAACAATGATCAATGAGGCAATAATGGTCAATGAGCTAACCACCATCGTAGTAATAGAGGACAAGGTAACTATTATCCAAACTCACCATATACTAATTGAAATTATATTTCATCATATCATATAGGCCCAAACTATAGCCCAGCTTCACTTCAACCAACAACCTTTAACCCAACCCAATCACTAATGTAGCCTAATTACATAAACAACACATCTAAATGCCAAATTTGCTACAAATGGGGTCATATTGTTTCAAGATGCCAATTCAGGTATTTAAATCTTGTAAAACCTAACTCACCTCCTCAAATCACCTTAAAACTACTTTTTCCTCTATAAACCTTCATAATAAACCCACAAATGCCTATATTACATTAAGTGACGTAGCTAAATGATTAACAAACATAGGTGTAACCTCTTACATGACTTTTAATCTACAACTAGTTGAATATGTGGAACCATATGAAAGATACAACCAAGTTCTCATAAATAATGGAACACTTTTCCCATCACATCTACTAGCACATTAACTCTCTCCACACACCCTAAGCGTCCTTTTTTCATGATATTTTGATTATCCTAAAACCCACAAATAATCTTTTATTTATTGTGAAATTTATTAAAGACAATTATTTCCATTAAGTTAGACCTTCTAGTTATATTATAAAGGATCTAGGAACCAAGATATTGCTTCTCATAGGTAACATCTACTAAATTATATACCCTATGTATATCCCCCAAGCTTTTAGTAATCCCATTGCTCTTACAACCTATCATATTTCCTTTGACATCGAGAATCATCTTCTTAGACATCCTTGTAATAAAAGTTTTTCTTGCTTGTCTAGTACTTTATCTAATAGGTCTCATATAATAAAACTATATACTTCATGTTCTTAAAGTAAAAACTGCATGACTATCTTTTCCTTTGTCATCTCATATGTCTACCTCTATAATTAATATATTGTGACATTTAGGTTCCTGCACCATCTCTTTGTATCTCTAGGTATTATTATTTCATTATATTCCTCTTGGCTTATATACCCTTTAACTTATGTATCACAAGTCATTCACCACCTCCATTGCTACAAAACTCATATTGAAAACATGTTTTCCATGACCATTAAGACTTTTCAATATGATAGAGCTAATGAACTCATTAAAGGCCCTTTCTTTCAATATCTAAACACTAATGGAACTTTATACCATGTCTCTTACCCTCAAACTACCGAACAAAATGGATTTACTAGTTGCAAAATTTGGCACATAATAAAAACTGGTCTCAATCTTCTTATTTATGCCTCTCATCCTAAAATATTTTGGTTTGAAACCTTTACCACTACTATTTATCTCATAAATAATTTATCCATAGCAGTAGAGAGACTAATGAAGACATTGTTCACCAAATCAAATTAGGGTGGCTTAAATGGAGAAGTGTATTAGGAGTTCTATATGAAAGAAGATACCACTCAAGCTTAAAGGTAAATTCTATCGTTTTGCAGTTAGGTCGGCCATGTTCTATAGAGCAAAGTGTTGGTGAGACGATGATGCTCCATTGTATATGCAACCTTACTAAAAGAGATAAGGTCAGGAATGTAATGATAAGGGTCATATTAAAGGTAGCTAATATTATTTAAAAAATTAAAAGAGATAAGGCTTAGGTGGTGTGGACATGTTAAGATGAGACACTCAAATGCTCCAGTGAGAAGATCGTACCTAAAGATTGTAAGAGGAAAAAATAAAGGACCAAGAAGAATTGGAGGGCGAGGAAATCTACTACTGCTACTATTCTTACTACTATATCTTTCAATACTTCCTTGGTATTGAAGCCATATCCATACCACATGGCCTTCTTCTTACACAAACAAGGTACATTTAAGATCTTCTTACCTGTGTGTATCTTACAAATTCAAAACATGTGCCAACACCTATAAATCCCATCTACCTCTTTCTAGAAACCATAGCACTCCACCTCTCCCCAGCAACCCCCCTCCCCGCGAACCATTAGCGCTCTTTTAGCACATTTTTCCCGCTATTCTTGATATTCAATTTGCTATTAATAAAGTCTTACAATTCCTTCATTACCCTGTAGATGTTCATTGGATTACAATTAAATGGATTCTTCAATATTTGAATTAATAACCTTTCATGCCTACACTTAACCAAAGCCTCAACCCTTACTCTCACTGCTTACTCTAATGTTGACTGGGTTGGCTTCCTTAATTATTATTGTTCTATCTCTAGTTACTACATTTTCATAGGACTCAATCTTTTTAGCCCATTGTTGCTCATTTTGATACTGAGGTTAAATATAAAAGTATTGCACATGCATCTACAGAATTATATTGTATCACATCTTTTCTTAGTGAAATTTACTTATCTGATCTCAAACCCAGCTTATGGTGTGATAATCTTAGTGCTACATTCCTTTTGTAGATATAATTTCCCATATTCACACCAAGTATATTAAAATTAACATTCATTGTGTTCAAGAATTGGTGGCAAAGAAAGCTCTCTTCATCCATCATATCCTAGGTATAACACAAATTGTTGATGTTAAGACCAAAGCTCTCACATTCACTTCCTTTCAGGAACTTCAAAATAAGATCATTATTGCTTCGCACCTAAGCTTAAGGGGGATGATAAGACTTGAAGATTTTGTAGAATATTCCCCATAGTCTTAGTGATTTAATATTATTTTCCTACACATTTTCTAGCACTATAATCATATAATTATAATTATTTAGTTATCGTAAGAAATTTTCCTTTGTATTTTCACACCTAAAGAAAGTATAAATAAGCTATGTACATTGTTCATATTAATTAATCAAAATACATCATATACATTTGCTCTTTCATGGTAGTAGCCCTTTCATTTGTAGGTAAATTAATAGTAAGACTAAGTAAAGAATCATCAAAACCATTGTTATATGGGGAAGCCTTGTATGGTGGTACAAACCATTAATGTTATAGATGTTATCGTTAATATGGTTGAATCATATGACCATCGACCAATTAGTAACCCATATGGTTAATTGTAACAAAATCAAAGAAGAATAGTAGATCAATCTCATTTGTAGGAGGCATATGAAAATTTTGTAAGATTAGGCTAATGATTAGAGCATATTTTGTTTGTTTTTCTTGACTTTATTAAATGCACCATATTGTGTCGAATGAAGTTACCAAAACGAATGTTCTTCCCTAGCATAAAGGTGAATAGAACCAAATGTCATCACGTCTTAGACATATAAAGATGACAAAATTTAGGAATAGCATTAAGACCACAAAAATTGTTAAGCTTCCTAGTAACTTCAGTCATAGGATCTAATTCAAAGATAGTTTTGAATTGAGTTGACACATGAGGACTTATATGATATTTAGTAAGGTAATCATAAGGTGAATAGTGTTTAGGTATAGGAATACCAAGGATTTTATCATTGAGATCACCATTTAGATGAATGTCTACGCCATAAACTTTAAAGAAAAGGTAAGTTTTATCTTGGATTATTCAAGGTAAAAGGTTGTATAAAGTAACTTAACATTTTTAGGCTTATATGACAAGTCTTGGTTAGTTGATATTCCCACCCTTGACCAATGAAAAATTGTACAAGGCCATATACTTTAAGTTGTTCTACATAGGATATGGAAATGACATGATTATCTTGTAAATCATATAAAGCATAATTTTTAAACTAAGGAGAGTGAATATCGAAGTACTCATCCTTTTGAGTGGAACTAGGCATAGGAAGGGGAGGAACTAGAGACCTCTTTTAAGTCCTTCAAGACCTAGAAAGGGAAAGTTAGTCCTACCTTGAGTAAATCTCTTAAATACAATAGTGGCTTGCCTCTAGTTTATACAATGGGAAGAAATTGTGTGATGTCCCAAAAATAACAGATACCTATAGTTTAAACGTTTTAGAGGAAATGTATAGAAAACACTTCCACAAATTTCAAAAAATTCAATCTTTCAAACTTCAATTCTCCATCCGTCATAATAAGTAATGTGCAGTTATATAAGAAAATGCAAGATAAATTATGAAATATTTAGGTTTTGATGAAAAATTCGAAAAGAAGGTATTTTGAAAATGATAAGAAAAACAATAAGTTTAGTTATGGATAAGTGAAATCAAACCTTGAATGGTTTTGAATTTTTTATCATTTCTTATGAAACGATTTTAAAATAAGAATGAAATAGTTTTGATTTTTTGAAAGTGACCCATACGTTATCTAATTAAAGAATTCCCAATTTTTCCAAGTGTGTCTAGGTTGAAATTATTGAATAGGGTTATGAATTAATAAGATTAAACATTCCTAATTGCAATAACCAACCATCAATTTCACAAAAATATTTGTCCAATTTTGAGTAATTTTAAAAATAGGACAATAGTTAAAAATGTAAAAAAAGTTTAATTCAATCAAATTTAAACATAGTCAAATATAATTGTGAGTTTAAAAACCTCAACTCAACCTTCAATTTCATCAACAAAGCATCAACTTGAAAAAGTAACAAAAAATACACAAGGACTTAAAAAAACCCCAATTATGAAACCTAATTCACTCAATTTGCAATTTGATTCAATCTTAATGCAATATTGTGAAATGGAGTGCATAACCATGTTTAAAAGCATGAAAATAAGGTAAAATAATCAATAATTGAAAGAAAAATCCATTAATTTTTTTTAAAAATCCCAAATCAGGTGATGTTGATGTTTACCCAAAATTGAATTGGGTGAATTGATCACTAAAGTTGATGGAATCATGCCTTGAAGAGGTAAATGGCTTCATTAAAGATAATTGTGTCATATAAGGTTCACCAGGGAAGGAGGAGAGTCAGCAGAGATAAGGGGTGATTTTAAGAACTCTAGAACATAAAGTGCTCTAGGAGATCATTCTTGTGTGTGAAAATGAAGATGGATGCTTGAAGGTGGAGAGGAAGTGGTAAGAATATGGCAACAGTGGGAAGAAAGTAGAAGTGAGGAATTTTTAAGAAAAAAAGAAGGGAGCAAGGTTTCTATCTAAAATTTTAACTATATTGATTAAGCACTCGATGACATTGGTCGACCAAGTTCATGTGTTGTTTAAACAATATAATTTTTTGGGATATTGGTCAACCAATTAATAAAATTGGTCAACTAATATGAGTAACTGGTCAATTACGACGATGAATAAGTAAGAACAATCTTACTAAGCAGACAAAATTATTGATTTATGAGGATAATGATTAGCCATAATATGATATCACTTGGCCAGTGTGACATGAAAACTTAAGGATTAATCTCAAAACTCTAATTAATATATTAAAATAGATAATACATCAACTAAGTAACATTAAAAATTAAGTTAAGTCATATGAGAGGATCCTTGTTATATAGAATTCCCATCAATCATCCCTAATTCTTTCTTAGTTATGCAAAACCTATACTTACTCATTTTTAGGAGGTGGGACTCTTTAGGGCTTG
>JAOSBO010015025.1:0-12621 GCA_027563915.1 Erythroxylum rotundifolium
CAAATGTGTCCGCCTTATTCAAGCCTCAAATCCCTATAAAATGCCAAGACCCTGGATCTTTCACTATCCCTTGCACTGTAGGTAAAGTTACCATAGGGGGAGCTTTATTAGATCTAGAGGCAGCCATTAATGTTATGCCTAAGTCTGTTTATCAATCCGTGGGAGTCAAAAATCTTAAGTCTACATCTGTAGTTCTCCAATTGGCTGATAGGTCTATTGGGCATCTTGTGGGCATTATAGAGGATATTTTGGTCCAGGTAAAGGGTTTAGTTTTTCCAACTGATTTTTATGTGCTTGATATGTCTTCTGAAGTTGTGCAGGGTACTTCCTTGATTCTAGGTGGACCCTTTTTAAGGACTGCTATTATCATGACTAGCATGAAAGAAGGTACAATCACTATGGAGGTAGGAGATCAACAGGTGAGTTTTAACATGCATGAGGCTATGAAACACCCCCATGAGGATTATTCACTCCTAGGAGTTAACATGCTTAATATTGTTATCGATGATGTATGCTCTAAGATTGAAATCCAACACGTTTACTCTAACTTTGCACTGAACTCATTCATTGATGAATCCTTTGAAGAAGGATTTTTCACTAATGTTTCAAGTAGACCAAGGAGTGTGGACATTAACACCGAAGTGGCAAGTGGGCAAGTTACCTCACCATGGCTTAGCTATTAGCCAAACCTCCACCAGGAGAAAATCCCAGGTTGTTTCTTTCTTTCACTTATTTACTTACTTTTGCTTTATGATTGTTTATGACATGTTTTGTGCATTAGTTTGTTGAGTAAGTGTGGGGTAGAAACCAATCCAATAGGAAAAGTAGCTTAGTTTTTAGTTTGATAGTAATTTTCAATTCAATAATACCCCCTTTTAGTTCTATCTGTTGACTCCATTTTACTGTGATTGATCATTTTAAAGAATGATTTATCTTTAAGTTTAGCGAAGTTGTGTATTGTTGGCTGTGATGCAATCTCATTCTTGAGCTTATTCAGTACCTTGCAAAGTTTTTCTAACTATCCAGCCTATGTTTTATGTTTCATTTATGTGTGAAAAATGCTCTGTTTGTTGCTCTTTGAGTTCATATTACTTTCGCCGCGGCATGCATCACGTTACCACAGCGACAGTCTCCATGGCGACAGTCTCCACTTAGTCTTTTTCTTTCTGGACATTCTTACCGCAGCGTGTATTCCATGTCGCCGTAGTGACGCACTACTACTTTATTTCATTTTCTTTCGGGTTATTTATGCCACGATGTGTGCTCCACGTCACCGCGGTGATGTATCCTTTTGTCTTTTATTTTTCCTTTAGGGACGTTTTTGCCACGGCGAAATCCAACTTTTTTCGTGGCAAAGATAGAATCTGTGAAGGTTACACTATCATTTCTTCGATTTTTATTTATTATATTACCGTTTTACCCCCTTATGTCATTCACCAGATACGTTTGCCTTCTGCCTCTTTTCATCTTTTCACCCCTCATATTTATTTAAACTTGCCGCATCTTTTTCCTTCTTTTCTAACCCTACTTACACCACGAAAACATCCCTCCATCTCTATACTTACACTCGTTTGTTTCCTCACCAAATCACATCCATTTTTCATTCTATAGCTGTGCGGTTTCCTCCTCACCTTGGTAAGTGTCTCATTTCCTTCGTTGTCCATTTATTTTATCATTTATGTTATAGTTAGTTAGGGCAGACCAATGGACATATCGTCCTCTCTGGTATGTTTCGTCGCAGCAAAGGTTGAATCAAATTTTCTGGTATGTTTCACCACGGCGAAGTGAAGTACGCCGTGGTGAAGATTAAATTATTTTTTTTCTAATTAATTTTTTTATCTGCAAGAAATGACTCAAACTAAAAACCCTATACCCTCCAATGAACTTGACTCCTCAGACAATGAGTTCACATTTGAGGAGTTATACAAGAAAATTGATGCCAGACCCCTAATTAAAGAACAACCATTTCCTCTCATCCCTGCCACCAATCCCTTTGTTCAACAACTTTTTTCATCCTAACTAATTGGCCTGGTGAGGGGGCATACCCAAAGCAATCATAAATTCGTTCGGTATTTTTACACATATGCTTGGATCCACAACCGTTTAGCCATTGACTTTTGTGGTGTTCGGGAGCCCCACGCCTTCACCATCTCTAACATCCGCCACCATTTTGATCTTCCTCCCTATCGCCATTGTCATTTTGACCAGTTAATCTATAACTATCCTTTGGCTGATGTTGCTCACACCCTCTATCATGAGGGCGCTAAGTGGCATCGGCCACGATATATCGAGACATACCTTAAATGATCCAAATTACGACTAGAGGCTTGACCTTGGTTGCACCTAGTATGTAACAAAATCACCCTAACCACCCACCACGCCTATGTTACCAAACGCCAAGCCTTATATATATATATATACCTCCTAATGACTGGCCGCATGGTAAATATAGCTGATGTTATCGTATCCACCCTACAAGACTCTGTCCAAACGCCCAAATTAACCAATGCAATAGCCTTTCCACACCTTATTTTCAACATCTTCCGAGCCTATAATGTACCCAAATTCGATACTGACAGCTATTTTTACCCGGCCCCATTCTTTAGTATGACTGTCTTAAACAATCTACCATTGCACCACCACCCTTCTAATGTTGCTACAACCTCTACAACCGACGCCCCTACTGAGCCACACGAGCTAGCTCCGGAGGTCCCTGCGCCTATCACTCTAGAAACTCTTGTTACTCAGCTTGATGGACTCTCCTCTGATCTCGACCAACTTCGTCACACTCTTATGGGCAAGATCCAGCACCGGATGCGTCGGGAGGCCATATATGTATTATTGTCAGCGCATCGATGCTTTGCTGACTGAACGGCTGCAGTTTCAATTACCCTCTGATGAGGATGCTCCTTTGCACGACACTGACACAGTTAGGGAGGGCACATTTGGAGCATATCCATCTGGGTCTGGACAGTCTAGGTCCACATCTGAGTCACCTGGAGATCAATGATTGAGTCATTTGTATTTTGTTTTGTACTTTTGCTTTTGAGTCTTAGTTTTCTTGGATACTAGATAAACTTTTTGATTTCTTTTCTTAGTTGATCTAGCCTGTGTTGAATATTGTAATTATTTCATTGGCTATGGAGATATGTAATTCTTTGTTCATCCACTGCTTATCATCTGCTCTAACTAGTTGTGCTTTAATTCTTTCAATATTGCGGACAATATTGTGTTTAAGTGTGGGGGAGGAAACCAAACAATTTATTCATGCAACATTTTGGCCACTTAATTATCATATGTGTGTTATCTTTTAAGTTTTAAAAGTGGTCCTTGAGGTGGAATTGAAATTGCATGCATTTTGTCTATTTTCTCTAAGTTTCTGTAAACTTTCACCGCGTCGACAATTTTCCATATCCTCACTTCGCTGTGGCTAACA
The DNA here is from genome assembly GCA_027563915.1 of Erythroxylum rotundifolium. Lineage (NCBI taxonomy): Eukaryota > Viridiplantae > Streptophyta > Magnoliopsida > Malpighiales > Erythroxylaceae > Erythroxylum > Erythroxylum rotundifolium. The sequence continues at coordinate 3,437 of JAOSBO010015025.1, forward strand.
CTTAAACATTTGTTTTTGCTACATTTTGCCATGGCGAAAAATATCTTGACCAAACTTCGCCGTGACGACAATTTTCCAACTCAGCACTTCGCCGCGGCCACCACTTAACAAATGTTCCCACATTGAGTTCTTAATACTTTTGTGATTGAAAATTTGGAAAATTCAAAGTTTTACATATGCTTTTGGAAAACTATCCATGTTTTTAAATGTTTTTTGAATTTTGACTAATTCCATTTTTAATGTTTTCAATAAAAAGTAAGTGAGGGTAAGTTAAGGAAGGTGCACTATGCTTTTTTAAACCTTGAGATTGCTTAATTGAGACTTTAACCCCGTTGGAAGGATATTTGGGTCTGAATTCTTTTATTTTTGTGTATCTACTTAATTTTATATCTCTTTAGAACTTGTTTTAATTCTTAATTGAGGCTTGATGAACTAAATGTTATGAAAATGAAGGAGGCGTTCATTGCAAAACCCTTCTCAACCAAACACAAACCCTACACATTTTACCATTGCTAGCCCCCTAGAGCCATGGATTTTATAAAAATGATGTAAATATTTTATTTCCAGATTTTTCAGTTTGAGTGTTTGTGAGTAGAATTGATGGATTAAAAAAAATAGTGTATTTTTACAGACCAGTGTGATGGTTTGCTACTACCACAGTTCAGTAATGAATAAATAGTGAGAACTTTGGTACTTTAAATGCACCAGTATTAATGTGTCTTAAGTAGTTCCTTTTACCATTTGAGGAACCTAGTTTGAGTCTGATTATGATATTTGTCATTTACAATTGCTTTGCAGCGTTAAAGAAAAAGGCTGCTATGTTAGAGTTTTTAAACCTTTTCTTTTGAATAGCTGACACTCATTTCATGAGATATAATTGTGATGCATGTTACTCATTTTATTTCTTCTACTTCATCCATCTTACTTGGCCTTCATTCATCATTACAACCCTGAAATTCCTTTTGATTTGCAAAATTATAGTTCTTGTGGTGGAGAGGTAGAACTATAATAATCCTATGGTAGAGAATAAATTAAGCAAATTTTTGAGAAAAAATTACCCCAAGATAAGTGAGTTTAGAGCTAAACACTTTTTCCTGAGATAAGTCTCTTTTGCTCAATTTATCGGCTTAAATACTTGTGGTGTTGATCTTCTTAGCGTTCTTTCACCCTGCTTTAGTTAATTTATGAGAAAATGGTTTAATTAATTTTTTGCTCTCATTTTTAAGCATGGTCAATATTTCCTTTTGCACTTGTATTCCTTTGACTTTGATGAGCTTTGTCCAGGAGTAAAAAGGTCTAAGTGCGGGGGAATTTGATTGAACCCAAATTTTTATTATTGTTTAGTGGGATTTTTATATTTTTGTTGTACTTTTCAGCTGTTTTTGTTGGATATTGTGCCTAATTTATTTCAAGTGTTCTTGTTTTGAATTAACATAGTTTGAGGGTAAGACATAATTAATTAGTAATTTCATTCACTTAATTTATAGGACAATTGATATTGTAAACTATTGTTTTTCTTTGCAGGACACTCAAGAAGTGGAGCTAAGAGTGAAGACCAAGAAATTGTTGAACCATTGAATCAAAGAAGAGAACCAATTGGGAAAATTTGGTAGTGGCGAGCTCTTTGCTTCGCTGCGGCGAAAGATGTGAATCAACAGCCAAATGCTCTCGGGAAAATTTGGCCGCAGCGAACCTATCACCTTGCCGCGGTGAAACCTTCAAATCAATAGCTCAGTCACTTCCGGAAAATTTGGCCGCAGTGAATTGCTTGCTTCACCGTAGCAAAATCTTTAAAATAGAAACCTTAAACCCAAGTGATTTTTGAAAAATCCATTCACCCATCCTTATAACCCGACCCAAATATCATTAAAAGACCTATTTTGGGTAAGTAGCAAGTGGAGAGGTAGCAGAATATATTCCAAGACAATTCACACATTTTTACTTCATCATTTTCTCAGCAAATACGTCTCCTTCTCCTTCCACATTTTCTTTAACTCTCAAACCTCCATCATGGGTGATTCAGGAGCATTCCGGGTTGTGAAGATTCTGAGTTCTATGAGTGGCTAGGCGTTTCTTCTCCTCTTGAAGGTGTAGCGATGGCTGGAGTTCAGTGGGCTAAAAAAGGTGAGTAACTTAATCCATAGCCCAGCTATGATTTTATATATCCTAGGTCTAGGATTTATGATTTGTAGATGAGCTATTTGATTATAGTTTTAATCAAGTGTCGGATATTCATTATGTGTTGAATGGATTGGTTATTGTAGAACTTTGAGCTTAAATGTATGAAGTTTCATATATGTCCATTTGAAATCTTTTTGACTCTCTATTATCTTGCATGGTTGTGTTTGATGTTGAGATGATTTTAGATTACATTTGATCGATTGCTTTACCTAATCCATCTACACACACTAAGAGCGCTTAATGGGATTTTAAAAAATGGAGTTTCATTGATTGAGGTCCTGGACTTGAAAAGTCTTTCAAGGTTCACATTTTTGAAACTTAGAGATTTCGACTCTCTCTTTAATCATTTCGAACAATGAAGGCCAAAACTCTCTTTCATAAGGACTTTATCATTATATAGTCTTTGTGTTTTTCAACTTTCAACTTAATATCTCCCTAAAATCTAAAAGCATTTTTTTTTACATTTAAATTTTTTCTATCAATCAGTTTGAAAAATCAAAAACCTCCTTTCCTCCGAATTAGTTTGCATATCATGACATATAGGTTAATTTAGATTCAATTGTTTAGGTTCCAGTTAAGTGAACGACCCAAGGTTGGACCCTATAGTGCAATTCTAGGAATTGTTTGATTCAGCCTCCAAGAGGTTAGCGAACCAAAGGTCTAATCTTCAGCACACTATAGATGACAAGGAAGTTTTGGAGATGGACAGTTAAAAATCCATAGTCCACACCATAATATTCGGCAATGGTGGAAACTATGTACCCTATACGTAAATTGTTATTCCTCTTGCATGGAGTTGCAAAAAATGGCATTCAGCATATGTGTGAAGGTGCATATTGGAATGCTATGATCCATGCACCACAACATGAAGAGTTCCTTTATTGAACACTTAATGGCTTCTGATTTATCAAAAACTAGTTGACACATGAATTATGCAATAACAAGAGCTCATGGGTTCCTATGATGTTGTTGTGGGCATTTTTGGCATCAAATTTCTCTATTCTAATGAGCTCATTCCAATTGTTAGAAGCAAAAAAATCATCATGCTGATCGATAATTGAAGATTCAGGGAACCCACAAATCTCATACATAATTTCAATGTTTAGTTCGTAAGCTCGTCCCCGCAACCTGAACCACATTTCTTTAAAGATCCTAGGTTGATAGGAAAGCAAAGTAAAGAATTCTAAAGTGAGCTCTTGGTAAACAAGAAATTGGAAGTATATGAATTTTGCCAACTGAATTCTTTATGTTAAGTTCTCTACCCTATCGTGTAGTTCTTGCCTATCAAGGGACTACAATTTGTTTAGAATTGACAGATTAAAAATGAATACCTTCTTCCTCTGTGTAGATCGAGAAGGGTAATCTAAAATTCGCTGCTCTGTTACTTCCCCTCGTCCCAAGACTTGGTTTCATCTAGCTAATTGATCCCACTTGGCTGGTTGCTTAATGCGCGACATACTAATTTGTGAGTGATATTTGAAATTTTGAGAGTGTTTGGAAGTTTAAAGCTTAGAGAGATAAAGTAAAAATGAAAGTGATTGAAAAATAGTTGGAGGGTAAAATGGTAAAAATTGACTTAAAAATTACGTGTTCCCTTTTTTTCCAGTCGTAAGCTTTAAACTTGGAAAATAATATAAGGAATGAATCAAGGAAGTGATCACTTTACGGAAAGTCACAAACTTGAAGCAAAAGAAAGATAAATAAGTCAAGAAATAAAATAGGAAATTAAAGACAAAATATGAAAGTAATTGAAATAAGAAAGTGATGCAATTAGGAAAGTAAGCAAGTTCCAATCAATACAAAATAGGAAAGTACTTACAATTCAAGTTCAAGCAATAGGAAAGATGTTATCTTTACTGCAATTAGGAAAGTAGAAAACTTGGACTTCACTTCTCTAGATATTATAGCACACACTTCGATTGTTTTTTCCTTTGTTTTTTTGTTAATTTTCTTTTCTTTTTTCTTCCTTTTTTTGTGCTTCTTCTTCTTCTTCTTTTTTTCCAAATAATTTGAAGTTCACACAAATAAATTTGGAAATAAAAAAATGCTAAGAAGTTTTCAGAAGCTAGACGCTCTCAAATTTCAACTTAGTGTAACTTACTTTGTAAAGCTCAGATTGGAATGATTCCAAAACAAGGAGAAAGAAGAGATTCTGAACCTTAAGAAACACCTATTAATCGCCAAAAACTCATACAAAAAGTGAACGAAACAATGGATGAAAAACGGATAGAGAAGGAGAAAAAAAAAAGAACAAAAAGGATAGCATTTAAAATCTAGCAACCAATGCTTTGATACCAAATGATCCTAGACCTAATAGGAACTTGTTCTAGAGTACCTTTAACAAGATGGAGCTATGTCCGGGAACAACTAGAATCATATAAACACACGAAATTACAAGAAAGAAAATTGAAAAGATAGAAACATAAAATAAAGAGAAAAGGGGGTTAGAGGAATGTTGGTCAATGGAAAGAACCCTAAGAGTACTTGTCTCTTAGAACCATAGCCTTGGGACACCATAAAGGAAGGCCATGCCTTTGATAAGTAAAGTATTATGAAAGAATATAAACAAATAAAAAATGCTTTGAATAATACTCAATTTTATTTTTGAATCAATCTCCTCAAAGTATATAAAGGGTGCCTATTTATAGGAAAAACTTTCTAAATTGATGTCTTAAGGTAGAAGCCAAAGAAGAGGAAACGAATGAACTTCTAAAATAAAAGGAAACAAAATAAACTTAGAAAATTTTTTGAGTAGATGACCTTATTTCAAGGAAACAAAAAGAAAACTAATTAAAACATGATCTGAACATATTGGATCTTATAGACCACATCCTTCTCCTTATTTTAAGTAGCACATAGTTGTCACATGATATTTTGTGTGAGTTCTTCCAATTGCATTCAATGTGGGCCTTTAGACACTTTATGTTGGGCTTCAAGGACTAAGACAATGTCTCTTGGATCTTTATGAGATGCAATACAATAATATGGGCTCTATCTCTTGAAAGTCTTGGATCAAACAATTCAGTGCTTGTTTCATTACTTTGGCCCCTATCTCTTGTCATTGGGTCTCTAACATCTTGTAATGGATCTTTAAGAGCATTAGACTTAAATGTTAGGCCTTTGATATGGGAATTTTGTTCAGCCCCTTACCTTGCACACTCACACTTCAAATATGATCCAGTTTTAGCTTCTAAGCCTCCTTTTGTTAGCTTATGTCCGTACAAGTCGTGTCCCAAGCTTCCTTCTTGCCTTTCATTTGCCTATGTTTCTCCATCACTAAATCAATATCAAACATAAAAGAATACAATAAAGATCAAACTATAAAAACATACAAAATAAAACCCAAAACATAACAATAATAACCTATTATGCAAGAAACACATGCCAAATACTTAAAAAACACACACTAATGCACAACTATCAGTGCCCAACATAGTAAAACTACTGAAGTAAACTTCTTCCCATCAAGTCCTACTCTCTGTTTCTTTTATCCTTTACTACCATGGAATTTACTTGCTCTTCACCCCTTCTATCTTAGGCATTCATAAGCAAAGTGTAGACCTTCACCTACCTTCTCTTTGCCTTTCTCCGAGCCATTCCACATCCCACCATTTTCTTACCCTCGTAAATAGTTCAAATTGGTGGTGGCATTTGGAATTGCACCAAGGCATTTGTGGCTGTTATTGAGCTTGGAAGGTCTTTCACGTTTTGCCTTCGATCCTCCATTTGTGCCCAACCTTGTAACCCATTATAAAGATAAGCAACTTGTCCTCCTTTGACATTTTCTACACGTCCAATATCAAAATTATGAATTTCCTCACACACTCCCACATCGAGTTGTCTTGCTTCAACTTCTTCAAAGCTTCCCTTGTGAGCCATGAAGTGTTGTTGGGGAGGAACTGATCCGTTAACTCCTTCATCTTCTCCCAAATGTTGGTTAGAGGTCTACCAGCACTAGTATCGTTAAAGGTTCTCGTTCTCCACCACAGCTTTGCATCCTCCACTAAATACATTGCCTTGATAGACACCTTCTCTAAATTAGCCACCTATGCCACTTCAAAGTGTTGCTCCATGTCCCATAAGAAATTTTTTAGCTCCTTGGCATTCCGCTTGCCCTATTCATCCACTGTGATCTTATTGAACACATAATCCAAGATCTCCTTATCTCTTTCTATTGTTGATGAGTCATCTATGTCAATAGCATATTGGTCTGTCTAATGCTTTACTATGCTAACTCCATTAGTTATAGTGTCTATTTTCACACACATTAAGTCCTTAGTCTATTAAGAACCTAAACTTTGCCAAGTCAGTTATTACAAGGTTCAAAACTCTCCCAAAATTTGCACCATGTTTGATTTACTTGCTAAGTAACCTTGGAACTCTTGCATATTCTCGTCATGTGTGTGATCTAGCTAACCTTCTACGTGATGTCCATCTTAAGTCCCTTTTGGTCTTGAATCTTGATGAAGATTTTTATCAATGTGCACCAATGCATGCCAAAGTTTGACACTGTCCTTTTCCTTATTTCCTTCTCGCAAGTCCTTTCCTTATTATGTTGTTCAATGTGTCAAACACTGGTCAAGGCTCTCCAATGCTTGAATGATATTGTATCTCAAACTTAGGGGTCTAATAGTAAACCACAAGGGTCCTCTTTCTAAGTGGTAATGAGTTTGGAAGTTGAGGTTGAAACATAGTTCAATAGGCTTACTAGAAGGAGCTCAAAGAAGAACAAAAAAAGCTTTAACTACCTTGCCTTAATGTCAATATTATTTAAGAATACAAGAGGGCTTAAAAGCTTAAATAAACAATGAATGGTGGTAGATTACATCAAAAAAGTCAAGCCTACTTTTATAAGACTCTTAGAAACGAAAATAAAGGAATACAACTACAAAAGGACAACTTTTCTTTCTTTCTATTTTTTATATAAAAGAATGAAACTACCTTATAAGACATAATTACCATCATAATGGTATAATTTTGGTGGAATATAACTCTAAGAAAATAGAGGCTAAATCAATCCTTGTGGTGCAATAGATGATCTATTTAAGAGTGAGGATGAAAACCCCAAAGTGAGTTATTAAGTTTCATTTGTGTATGCTTTCAACTATAACTTGTACAAAAACCATTTATGGAATAACATAAAGAGGTTGGGGGACAATATGAGGGATCCATGGATGAAGGTAAGATATTTCAACTAATGCTAAATATTAGTTAAGTTAAGGGGGACGTAATATGCCTTAGGAATAATATTGTTAAGTTAAGGAAGTTTGCTGATCATATATAGGTTACAAACCTCAGAATTAAAGGATAATAATTCACTTAGATAAATAAGAAGAAAAGGAAATGGTTGATTTGAAAGATGTTAGATAGGGCCATGGTTAATAAGTTATGGTTGCATAGTTTCTAAAAGAGTAAGCTCACTTTGAATAGTCACCTTTTATCTAATCACACATTATTTATGACCTAAAACTTATCTAACCAATATTTTAGAAGATTTTTATTAATATTTAATAATTTTCTAGTACGTATTGGTTGAATTAGCTATCAATAAAGGAAAAATGCTAACATATTTGGCATTATCATGTTCTCATGTATGAGAAGGTTATAATTGATAAAAGTGGAATTAAAGTAGCTAAATAAAGTCATTGGATCTAGTACTCAAAATGCAACAATGAATGCTAAGAGAAAGCTAGAGAAAATTTAAAAGGAGTTAGATATAGCAGCTAAGATGAAACTCTAAGGGAAACTGAAACTAGGGGACTAGATCACTATATTAGTATGTTGGGAATTGAAAATTCACTGATAAAACAAAGATATAAAGCAATATGGTTAAAGGATGGATGAAACAAAAGGTTCTTCCAACAATAACAATAACAACAAAACCCATTAAGAATCCTACTAAGACGTAAGATTTGGGAAGATATATACATAGTCCTACCTATAATTAATAGAGAGGTTATTTCTGATATACTTATTAGAGCTATATTGGAAAGGAATAAAATTAATAGAATCATTTCCTTGATGGTTAAAAATGTCAAGGTACATACCATAAGATAGTAATTGCATCAAGAGGCATACAACAACTTCTCAAAATTGTTAAAACTAGATCATAAGCAAAATCTAGTCTAGACTAACTAGAATTTATCATTAGGATTCAAATTCCTTCTAATTTAGCTAAAACCTTAAGTAATCCTTTTAATGCTAAAGGTGTAGCAAGAGCATTTTTCTCTTTACACTCGCATAAGGCTCCTAACCATAATGGCTATAACTCTTATTTCTTTCATTTTACATAGAGGAGGACTAAAATTATAGTGACTAAATTAGTCTTAAAATTCTTTAAGAATGGATCTATGTTGAGAGATATTAACAAGACCTAGATTTCTCTAATCCCAATGGTAAGTTCCTTTAACTCTATCAAGAAATATCATGTTATTGGAGAAATCCTTACAAATATGTTGAAAATGGTGGTCAAACATATTGTGGATGACTTATAAAGTGCTTTTGTAAATGGAAGATGAATAAGAGCCAATTTTCTTTTAGTGCAATAACTATTTAAAGGATACAATAGGAAGAAGACAAGCAAGAAATTTTCAATTAAAATGGATTTTCAGAAGGCCTTTGATAGACTTGATTGGGGCTTCCTTTTGAACAAATTAAAAGCTTTTGGAATTCTAGAACCATTTATTAACTAGATTGTTTAGTGTAAAAATATTGCCTCATATGATCTTTTAATTAATGGGGAATCGAATGGAATGACAAAGGAAGCTAGGGGATTGAGGTAAGAAGATCCCGTTTTCCACTACTTATTTACCTTAGTTGTGGAGGTCTTTATAAGAATGATCAAGAATTTGAAAAGGAATGGAAACTTTAGATTCTACTTTAAATAAAAGGCATATAAGATGATGTCCCTTTCTTTTATAGATACCCTGATCGCGGCTCTGTCGATTCGATCTTACGATCGATCCTTGGAAACCGGTCAAATATATAAAAGTTCCAAGATTGCG
>JAOSBO010015042.1:0-12619 GCA_027563915.1 Erythroxylum rotundifolium
CTGCAGTCAAACATATCTTGCAAGAATCTTTAGAGATTTAATGATTTTCAGCCCATATATATATATATATATATATATATATATATAACATCAACATTCTAGGTAAGCTCATATCAGTAAAACCAGGCATGTTCACCACTAAATTTGAACACCCATCGGGCTTTTCTTCTTCAAAAACCCCCAAGGGACCACAAAACTTAAAAAAGATCACTGTTTATTTCTTCTTGTCAAAAGTCATGTTATGTGTACAATCGTCCTACATACCAAGGAGGCATCAAATTGTGAATAAGACAGAAATTCAGTGGCAATCATGATGACGAAACTCTCAGTGGTTGCGCAAATTTGAGCAAATCGACCATGCAAAGAAGACTTATGTCTGTGGTCTAGGGTTTAGTCCTCAACCTAAAATGACTTCTTAAGAAGGTCAAAAATAGAAAGAAACCAAATGGTTGGACCGTGACTAGTTAAATAGTTCGTTTAGAAATAGCAATGGGTCAGGCGTTATAAGATCCGAACTCGAGTCCGCCTGAAGCTCGATCAAGCTATAGACACTTCATAGAGACTGCTTCTGTCTATGGTTCTACTTAAAATTTGGAAATTGCTGAGTTATTAATTGTTTCTGTTAGATATATGTTAAATATATCTACTTTATTTTATTTTGGCATATTTTTAAATTGACATTTTTTTTATCTTCTTGTATTTAAACACTAGTTAGATAATATTTTAGATAGAATAGAACTCTAACTTTAATAGATGAGTATTTGACATTAATTATTGAAGAGAATTCTATTTTGACCAAAAGAAGGAATTATGTGTATGATGAAGACATATTGTGCTGATATACTAAGGGCATGATGGTCAATTTCTTAATGAATCAAAAGGTTTCTGGAAAAGATACGGAGGTTGTGTAGGTTTTAAAACAAAAGATGAGACATATGCATCAAATGTGTGTATCTTGGATTTTTGACAAATAGCATAAAGGTATTGCAGGAATTTTACTTGATTATTAAGTGGTTTTTGAAAGATACGATGGTGGTGTGTTGAGCAAGTGAAAACAAACCCACAGAAATTGGTGGTTGTGTGTGAGTGCCTTTGGTGGAGTGTGGTTTTTGTTTTTGTTTCGGAGAACTTACAGCTGGGTCTTGTGATTTGTGTAGTAGTATGCAGTGTGGGGTTGACGGTTGGATTTTGCATATGGGTGTGTGGCTCTTCAAGGGCAATATCATCTCTTGCACAAATAGTCTATTTACTTGGTGAAGACTCAGGTGACAATTGTGTGGGTGTTATGGCTGGAAAGTATTGCCGCAAGTTTCATTGTGAATTGAAGTGATTTACGGGAAAAACACGAGGGAGTGGTTTTTGGTTGAAGACTTACGTTTGATGTCTTGTGCGTGAGTGCTTCGTGAGATATGCGTGATATCCATTTAATTTGTTAAAGGCTAAATTGAGAAAGATTTGTGGAGTGGCTCTTGAGTGGACTACTTTCCTATTGTTGTTGTGACGACTTCCATATTTATTTCAGTGGAGCTTAACTTTTTGGGGAGTTGTTCTTTTCTTGTGTCTCAAGTGTATTCATTTTTGTTTCTAGTTATTTTAATTACTTGAGTTGTTCATTAATTATTATATTAATTGTCTTTTATTAAGAGTAGTAGAGAAAAATCCTCTGACCAGGTTAAAACGAGTCGGTCATGTTATTAGGTGTAAAAATCTTTCACGGGAAGTAAGATTGAGAGATAGTGTCAAGGGTTGAGTAGTGATGGCTCAGTAAAGTCTTGGGTAAATCTATTCTACTTCGGTGAAAGTGATTAAGCTGGGTGAGAACCCTACAGACGTAGGCAAGGAGTGCCGAACTGCGTTATCAAATTTCTTGTGTCATTTATTATTTTGTTTTTGATTGGTTTTGTTTTTATTTGTGCCAGAGCGACCACGATAAAATCGAAAAGTTTGTGTAACTATTAACCTCTACAGTTTTTCAATTTCTAAGACAGCGTCTGTCTTCAAATTGAAGCAGGTTGCAAAGATTCATAAGGGAGATGAAAACAATTTTGAGGAGGTAAAAATGCCAAAAGTCTAAGAAGCTCCAAAGAGCATACTCTGAAGGGCTATTACTTTAGATGTAGAAGAGTACAACTCAACCAAATATTTAAGTAACCGGAATGGATATATGGAAGTTGTTTTAGGCTACTGTAATGAATGTTCTTAGGAATACGGCTCATCCATGAAATTAAACAATCAAATCATGGAGCTTCCTTTGGGGCAGACTGAAAGTTAAATGCTTGTCCGTTAGTTTACAAGTCTAAGACACAAAAATATTGCTTCTTCCACAGATCCGTGCAATTTTGGCAAACTTGAGGTCACGCTCTTTGCAAAACAGTATAAGATCACCAGTGGAGGCAAAAATTTAAACTCTTCCTTTTATCCTATTTCAGCTTTAGCAAAAGGCATTTCATCGAGCACCTACCGTGCTGTAAGAAAAACTTTTTTCAGTGCACGTTCCAAACAGAACTAGCATGAAACAAATAACAAAGGTGTTAATCTCATTTCATTACATTGTTTATACTTGAAGTTCGAAGTCGTAAGAGTTTAGAGGCATCCGTGACCTGTTGACCTTTGTAGAAAATCGAACGTTAATCTCATTTCATTACAAATGAAAATGAGATATCTACTAAATCTCATGACTTTTTTTCAATCATTTTTTCCATACTTTTTCATAAAATTTCTATTACATTCCCATCTTTTCTCGACAAGAAAATGGTCAAAGAACTTATACTCCTACATGGGTTACAACTTAAGTTAGGAGTCGCCTAAGTATAGGCAACCATCGACCTTTGCAGAAAATCGGCTGCAGGCATTGGAACTCATCGAGCTTTTGGCAATGGCAGTGGGCAAGTCGTTGAAATGTAGGCATTCTTCGACCAAAAAAGCATTGCCAATTAGTAGAAGACGATTAGATATTTCGATAAAGTTGTTTTTATTCAATGAAACTACGTCATTTTGATAGGTAATTCATGCTCTAATTTCTTTTTATTGTGATTTGTGGGGAAACTTAAGATATGTTTGGTTAGGGTATATTAATGGAATAGAATGGAATATAATATCATTTTATCGTTTGAAAGAAAAGTTTATAATAGAATGAAATGGAATATAATGTAATAGAATAGAATGAGATGAAAGAGAGGGGTTTCATATTACATCTCATTCCATCCTAAATAAGGAAAATAAAAAATCTTTGATTTGGAAGTTTAGGATAAAATATGAAATGATAAATAACTTTACAGTATATTACATTATAATTCTTCATTCAAACAAAATTTTACTATATTATATTATGAATCATTCCATCTCTTTCGAGCATCAATTTTCTAATATTAAATCCATTTACGTTCTACTTCATTATAAACTATGCTATTCTATTCTATTTCATTCTATTTTATTAAAAACTTTACGTTCAACCAAACATACCTTAAAGTTAATTTTAATTAAATCAAAATTTACACCTTAATTTCAAATCAAAATTTTTCTTCAAATGTTTAAAAGTTATAACTTTTTGTAAGAGAACAAAAATCTGATTCTAATATCATTATTCATCTACTTTATTTTATATTTTATATTGTTAAGTGCGTATTAAAATATGAATAAAAATTACATGATTAATAATTATTAATATTATTAAGTAAAAATATATTATTAATATAAAAAATTTGCATCCAAAAATGAAATAATTATTATAAAATAAATTTTCATACTAACTAAAAACAATTATTGAAAGTTGTAAATCACTTTTTAGATAAAAATTTAATCTATAAAAAATTAAATTTATTATTGTAATTATTTTTATTAATATATATATAAATAACTCCATATATTTTCCAATAACTTCGTTTGTTAAATTTAATATTATTTTATTTTGAATAGTTTAATATCGATTAAAATTAGATTATCTTAAACTTTTTTATTAATTTCATATATTTATGAATTAAATGTCATTCTTATAAGAAGACAATTGATATAATACAACATAATCTGCTTAACTGTGAATGCAATACTTATGTAAATTTTCACATTACATATTAACAAGCAAATTTGTATTCCTTTAAATGATTAATTAAGAGGTCATTTAATTCTACCTCTGTTTTTTTGTTGTGGTTTTCATTTTCTATTTTCAGTTTCAATTTTTTTTTCAAATAAAAACAAAATTTTGTATGGTGCGAAAGAAATGAAATATAAGAGATTTTGTGAAAATGTTGGCAAATGAAAGGAGAACAAGTTGTATGGTGCATTGGAGAACATGATATTGAACAAGATCTCCAAGAACAACAACTCGATTATAGTATTGTCTCTTCATTTTCTTTATTTGTCACAACATGTACTACATCCTTATGGTACCTTGCTTCTGCCTATTGTAATTATTTAACTTCTAATTCCTCTATGCTTTTATATCCTCAAACACCATATATCCTATACATTGTCATAATGTTGTTGTTGACAATTCTACTTTGCATGTTGAAAGTATAGACATTGCTCAAACCCCTAAATTAGTCTTGTGTGATACTTTTCTTGTTCCTCAATTGTCCTTAAATCTTATTTCTTTTAGTCAATTATATAAACTTGGTGTTGATTTATCTTTTTTAGAGTTGAGGTTGTATTATGCCATATCCATAAATAGACAAGATCCTTAGAACAAGGCATAAAGTTGAGAGAGCTTACTTCCTTACATTTGCCATCCAAAATTATTACTAGAGCTTTTACATCTCATCTTTTGCTTTCTTGTCTTAATTTCTAGTAGTTCTTTAGGCCCTGTTAAAACTAAAAATTATGATTGTATTTTATAATTTTCTAAAAACCATACTTTGCCTTTTGTTCTTAATTATTCCACTTTATAAGCACCTTTTAATATGATTCATTTTGATATTTGAGATCCTTCTCTTTATGATACTATAGGTGGTTTACAATACTATGTGACCTTTGTTGATGATATTTTTCGTCACCCATGGATCTATCTTATGCATCATGGGTTTGAATTATTCTCTGTTTACTCCCATTTTGCATTAATAATGTTATAAAATAGAGAGATAAAAATATCACCCAATCTCTTGTCCAACAAAGTACTATTATCCAAAGATCTTGTCTAGGTACCTGTCAACAAAATGGACAAGCAGAATGAAAGCACAAACACATTCTTGATATTTTTTGAACCCTTTAACATCTCTTCATATGAACGTTTATTTAATTGTATGTTTGATTATCAAGCTCTGATACCATGTAAAACGTGAAAGTAGATATTTTTTTCTATATTTTATGTGTATAATTCAATGTGAAGGGGATATTTTTATATATATTGTCTAACTAAATATTCTTAATTTTATGTTATACAATCATATTATATCAAGGATAAAATCAAAGATAATATAAAAGTAAGTCTTATAATGATAAGATTAATATGATTATTGTTATTATTGTTAGCACTCTTGAAGATGTCTTTTACTTAGAATCTGGATAAATGTTGTTACAGAGAGATTAATAGTTGAAGACTTATTACGTATTAATTAATGATTTTGATAATAACTATATAATATTTCAAAATTCTAATTGGATTTATTTCTTTGTATAGATAATGATATTTTTAAAAGGAAATAAAATTACAAGAAATAAGCTTCCTTTTTTGTAGGAACCTTCATTATGAACTTACCTTATTATAAATGGTTTATTCGAAAGGATCCTATTAATTATTAAGGTTGTATATTAACCCCGTGATTTCTGGAAGATTTTTGTCAAAAATGACATCGAAGTTATCCATATTTAAATCCATCCAGTTGACTAAGGATGTAAGTGAAGTAACGGTTAATTAAAAGAAATGCCTAGTTAAGAAAGAGCCAATGAAACTTTGAACAACAACTGAACAATACAGAAGCTTGCGAAGCTATATTGTCGAAATTCATCAAAAGCATATACATTATTGAAAGTGATATCTTTGTAAAAATTCTCTCGCACGTTAGAAAGTGAAATTCTATTGAGAGAGATTCCTAAAGTTCATATATATCAAACCTCATTTTTATTTGAGAGCTTATAGAGGCTAGCTAAATACTATTAGTTTGGAAGGTTGGAGAACCTTGAAAAATATGTATTCATGAGCTTGAAGAGGCTCGTCAAATTACTACTTGGGTTTTTATAGTGAAACACTCATGTTGGATACTTGGGAATGGACGTAGGTTTGGGTGGTAAGTCGAACCAGTATAAATCGACTACGTCCTTCTTATCTCTCTCTTTAACTTTTAAATTTCTGCATTATAATGAGTGTGTGTGTGTGTTCTTATTAGCAAGAGGCTCCTTCACTTTTATAAGAGGCTCCTTCTATTTTCAACTTGCAAGAGGATCCTTTCAGTTTTAACAGGCGCCTTCTATTTTTAAATTGTTTTAATAGGATTTATCATTCAATAGGCTCCTTTCGTTTAATCAAGATCATATCCTATAAAAGGCTCCTATCATTTAAAAGACTTTATCGTTTGATAGGCTCCTATTGTTTTTATTTGTTAACTAGGATCTGTTTATTATACAAATTGAAAGAACTTGCGACAACTTTTTCACAAACAATTCACCCCATCTTGCATGTGTTTGCTTTATCATTTAGTATCAGAGTGAGGTTTCACATTTTTTGTATTTTACCACATGTGATAGATCATGACAAACAATCTAAAAAGTTTTAAAGGACAATCATCTCAAAGCCTCCTTACTTTAATGGAAACAACTACTCATATTGGAAAGGGAGAATTACAATCTATCTCCAATTTATAGATATTGAAGTCTGGCAAGCCATCAAAGTTGGAGCTACACTTCCCGATTCAAATAAAGTAGAAGTAAGAACTGATGTTGATAGAAAAAATGCACAACTAAACACTAAAGCAAAATAGCATCTTATCTGTGTATTATCTCTAGAAGAATATGAGAAAATATCCAATTGTTCTACAGTAAAAGAAATGTGGGATAAACTAGAAGTGATGTTTGAAGGAACAAATGATGTAAAGAAGCATAGAATAAGTCTTTTAATGCATCGATACAAAACTATTGGCATGAAACAGGGAAAGACCATAGACAAATTCTTTGGACACTTTAATAACATCATCACGACCTTAAAAAACTTGGGAAAGATATATCCTAACGATGAGCTCATAACGAAGATTTTGAGGTCACTACCAAATGAATGGAGACCTAAGGTAACAGCTTTGAAACGACAAAGGATCTTGACATTATTTCACTCAAATGGCTACGAGGAAATCTGATGATCCATGAAATCGAGCTTAGGCGAGATGAAGGATCCTCCTATAAAAAAGGAATGGCATTAAAAGCAACTGACGAATCAAACAGTGATGAAAGGGACACTGAGTTGCAAATAGATGGAGATGACAAGTTTAACTTTATAGTCAAAAAATATGCCTGCTTTTATAAAAAGAAGCTGATGAAGAAAAGAGAAAGAAACAAGAAAGCTGGAAACAACAGAGTCTTATCAAAAGGTAACAACAATAATAGCAATACACAAAACAATTAAATCATATGCTACTGCAAGAAGCATGGACACACAAGACCAAAATGTCTTCTTCTTTAAAAGGACAAGTCAGGGAACAGAAAATCCAGAAAGCAAGTGATGATTGCAACCTACTTAGATGAGGATTCTAAAAACTTTAAAGAAGAAGAGTTAGAAGAAGTCAGCAATGTTTGCTTCGTAGCTGAATCAGGAGACGATGAGATATATTATTCTGACTCTAACATTGAAGTTGATGAATTGAAAATGCATATCATGAATTGTATAATCAGTACCAAAGTTTGACAATGAAGTATTTCAAAAAAGTTGAGAAGTCCAAAATCCACGACTCATCT
The DNA here is from genome assembly GCA_027563915.1 of Erythroxylum rotundifolium. NCBI lineage: Eukaryota > Viridiplantae > Streptophyta > Magnoliopsida > Malpighiales > Erythroxylaceae > Erythroxylum > Erythroxylum rotundifolium. Next base: position 7,873 of record JAOSBO010015042.1, read on the forward strand.
CTAAAAAGTAAGATTACATTATTATAATTTGTGAATGAGAATTTGGTGACCAGGAATATGTCTCTTGAGGTTGAATATAAGCAAAAGGTTTCTGAAAAGGAAGTTTTGGAAGAAAGAGTAACTAAATTGGAAAATACGCTGCTAAAAAATGATTCTAATAAGGTAAGATGGTTAGAAGAAAATGACGTCGACTTAGAAATTGAAAAGGAGAAAAATGCTGAAAAGATCTTATCTCTAGAAAAAGATCTGGAAAATTTGTTGATGGAAGAAAGAATCTTAATGCATTGCTTGGTAGTAGTAAATACATTTTGGGTAAGGCCGGAATAAGATACAATGAAAAAAACAATATCAGGCCATACAAGAACTTTTTGTCAAATCCAACAGTAGCTATAGTTAAAATAGCATAAGTCTGATACATGATAGAAATTACATTAATTCTCATTCATTTACTCTATACTTCTACTATGGTAAACATGGTCAAATTAGTCATTCTTGTAATTTTCGTAAAAAGAAATTATCTCAGATATATGTTTAGAGACCGAAAGGTCAAACTACTAACCTGAAAGGACCCAAAAAAATTTGGTTACCTAAAATGAGGTAATGATTTCTACAGATATGTTTCAAAGCAAAGACAAAGGAAAATCAATGGATAGTTGATAGTGACTATTCAAGACACATGACAGGTGAAATATCTCACTTCAACTACATTGAAATAAACGACGGAGAAAAGGATTCCTTTATCTAGCACAGAAGATTTAGATATGCCAACATGAGCATTCTATCAAAATTGTCCAAAAATGAGTTAATAAGAGGACTACTAACCTTCAAGTTCGAAAGCAATCAGTTTTGTAGAAAAATTCAAATAGAAAAAGAGTACTGCATCACTTCAGTTTAGAGCGATCATGAAGGAGAATTTGATAACAAAAAGTTTGAAGAATTTTGTAACAGCAATGGTATAACTCACAACTTCTCTTGTCCAAGGACACTTTAGCAAAATGGATTTGTAAAGAGAAAGAATAGTACTTTGGTTGATATGAACAAAACCATGATGTGTGGACTACCTCATGAATATTGGGCAAAAGCAATATCTATGACATGTTATATACTTAACAGATGTCTTATGAGACCTATACTCAAGAAGACCCCCTATGAGTTGTGGAAAGGAAGAAAATCGAATGTTGCTTATTTCTAAGCGTTTGGTTGCAAGTGCTTTGTTCTAAATAATGGAAAAGATAATCTTGGAAAATTCAATGTAAGATCAGATAAAGTCATTTTTCTGGGCCACAGTAGTACAAGTACAGGATTCAGAGTTTACAATAAAAGAACTAAGAAGATAGAAGAATTAATACATGTAGCGTTTGAGAAGTACTACCATCAACAACAATAGCTGATTCAAATGATGAAGAGCATCTTTTGATTCCTAAACATACATAAGAGACTTAAACCATACCTGTAATAGCTTTAGAACCACAAGATCAAGAAGGTCCTTCTGAAGCTAAGCTAGAGTAGGCTACTTCGTCAAGCACCTCCCAATAGGAGCCTATGCAATGAAAAACACCTAAAGAATGGAGAGGACTTGATACACATTAATATATTATGGGTGATCCCTCTAAAAATCTAAGAACAAGATTATCGTTCAAAAGCAACTTTGTTACTGTCTTCTCATAAATAGAACCAAAGACTGTTGAAGAAGCTCTTACTAATGAGAAGTGGGTCTCAGCTATGAAAGATGAGCTAAGTTAGTTTGAAAAAAACAAAGTTTGGAATTTAGTACCTTATCCTAAAAACAAGTCAATCATTGGGACTCAGTGAGTATTTCAAAACAAACTTGACAAAAATGGTAAGGTGGTAAGAAACAAAGCTAGACTTGTAGCTCAAGGTTATAATTAATTGGAAGGTATTGATTTTGATGAAGCCTATGCACCTGTTTTTATATTTGAATCAATTAGAATTTTATTTGATTTTGTATACTATAGAAACTTCAAGTTGTTTCAAATGGATGTTAAAAGTGCATTCTTAAGTGGTTACATTAATGAAGAAGTATTTGTTTAGCAACACCCAAGTTTTGAAGATGAAAACCATCCGGATTAGGTGATAAAGTTAACCAAAGCTCTGTATGATTTAAAGCAGACTTCTCGAGCATGGTATGAGAGGTTAAGTAACTTTCTCCTTAAGAACAACTTTGAAAGAGGAAAGGTCGATAAAACCTTATTTATTAAGAGAAAAGAGAATGATTTACTCATAGTGCAAATATATATTGATGACATAATATTTGGTACTACTAATCTATACTTCTGTGAAGAATTCTCAGCATTAATGCAGGGAGAGTTTGAAATGAGTAGGATGAGAAAATTATCATTCTTTCTCGAATTACAAATTAGACAAATAGAAAAAGGAACCTTCGTTAGCCAAGATAAATACACAAAGGAACTCATCAAGAAATATCATTTTGAGAATGTCAAACCGATGGGTGCTCCTATATACACTGGAACTAAACTTAATAAAAATGAAGAAGGCAAAGCTACGGATGAGAAAAAGTATAGAGGAATGATTGGATCACTACTATATCTTCCAAGCTTAAGACCAGACATTATGCTTAGTGTTTATCTTTGTGCATGCTTTCAATTAAATCTAAAAGAAAGTCACCTTTAAGCAGTCAAAAGAATCTTTCGATATCTCTTCAAAATTATGGATTTTGGACTATAGTATTCGAAAACTGATTCATTTGACATAGTGGGCTATTGTGATACAGATTATGCAGGTGATAAAGTCGATTGAAAAATCACAAGTGGTCATTGTTAATTTCTTGAAGGATGTCTAGTATCTTGGTCCTATAAGAAGCAAAATTGCACAATGTTTTCGACAACTAAAGCGAAATACATAGCAACTGCCAGTTGTTATGCTCAAATCTTATGGATGAAGCATCAACTACAGGATTTTTCTCTAAACTTCTCTAATATTCCTATATTATGTAATAATACTAATGCTATAAACCTTTTTAAAAATCCTGTGCATCATTCTACGACTAAGCATATAGAAATCAAACATCATTTTTTTAAAGATCATGTTTTAGAAGAAACCATTGATCTTTTTCATGTTAATACTAAGAATCAAGTAGCTGACATTTTCACTAAGCCACTCTCTGAAGATAGATTTTGCATGTTAAGAAAAGAGCTCGGTATGTGCAAACCTCTAATACTATTTTTGGATGAATATTCTTTGCTACTTGTCTGCACATTTTGTTTAGCAGGCTCCTTCTATTTTGATTCCTTAGAAACTCTCTCTTAGTTTAATAGGCTCCTTAGAGTTTAGAAGGCCCTTCCTAGTTTAAAAACCTCCTCTTAGGACAGTAGGTTTCTTCTAAATTAGAAGGCTCTTCTTTTTAGAAGGCTTCTCTCGGGTTAACATTTTGAGTGACACATGTCATAAAAATAAGAAGTCATTAATGGCGTCATTTTAGCCTTTTTAAAAAGGTGCATGTAGTTCAATAACTCTACGTACACGTCTGAGAGAAGATACACAACCAATTACGCTTCCTCTTCTGGCCTATATGTCTACTCATCCTCTCACGAGATCAAGGCTCAGGAATCACTTAATATACCATAAGCAAACTTCTCTCATCTTCTCATCTCTGTCATTCTCATCTGCGCCGCTTATTCTCTCTGCACCCTAACTCTTTGCTTGTTTTCTCTCTCAAACTTCACCAAGCTCACCTATAGTGGTAAGAACAAAAGGACAAAAAAAACCCCAAACTTCTTCTATTAACCATGATGCAGCTCGTATTACTGAACCTTTTCCTTTAACCCTCAAGAGAAGAAAGTTCCTGAAATGCACTAGATTACAAATGAAAATGATTTAGATGAAGAATCTACTTATTTAGATGACCACGAACCGAAGGAAGTCTTACAAAACAAGCCAAGAAAAGTTCTAAACCAAAAGAAACTAAGGATTCTGAAAAGAAAGATAAAGAAGAAGCCATAAAAAAGGGAAGAAATAAAGAAAGGCAAAACGTCCGTAACTAAAGATACTATTAAGACCCTATTGATAAAAAAGAGCTATCTCAAGAAAAGATATTTCCAAAGAAAAAAGGACAAAGAAAATAAAGATAATTGCACAAAAGCAAGAAAAGACATCAATACCACAAAAAATGTTTGAATCAATGGAAGTTGAAGTCTGCTATAAAACACAGTAAAAGAAGAGAAATGTGGTTGTTAGGTAAATCTTGCCTCCTATGATGTTTGATGACATTGGTATACCCATCTCTCCTTACCTTATCCCCATTGATTGGAAAAATTTTCTGAAATTTGATGAGACAGTATGTGATAAGCTAGTCAGGATATTCTGCATATATATGAAAAAGAAAGAAATTAATGGAAAGATAGCTATTGTCTCATAGGTGCATGAATGTGAAATTCTGATTTCTCAGGAAATCTTATGAGGGATACTGGAAGTAGCTCTTATAGGGAGAACTAATTTTCCCTGTCATAAGTGGGATGTTGATTATCTAGAGTTAGTCGAAGTTGTCAAATCCATTTGCCTTCATGCTGAGAACTCCCAAGATGGGAGACCATGTTGGGACCCGATCTGGAAACCGGACCCCAACTGGAAACGCGAAAAACGAAACAAAAATTTCGAAACGAAGACGAATCGAAAGCGAAACAAAAGGTGCAAAAGACAAAGCAAACGAAAGGCGAAACAATAATCGAAACAAATCGAAGGAACGGATCCTACAAGAAGGAATCCGAAA
>JAOSBO010015073.1:0-12616 GCA_027563915.1 Erythroxylum rotundifolium
TGTTTGGAAATGCTTTGAAATAAAGTGGGCCCAATTTGGCTCAACTGAATTATCAATTTCCGCAATTGAGTGTGCCTCGTTCCAATGAAAGAAAAAAAATTGAAATGGGATCAGATTGTGTTAGTGAAATTAACACGCCACCCTCGCAGGGCGCGGATTCAGACATCACCATCGATGTCGGGTTCTGGTCTTGTGGGAGTGGGGTGTTACAGCAAGGGCATACGAATGGTTCATTCCTATGCCCTCCGGAAACAACTCCAGGACGTGATCACCGGATTTGGCATGACCATTTAATAATTCATGGATTAATGTCTTCGATTGATGCAACAATTGTGAACTTGATAGCACCAGTTAAATCATCAAAGCAGGCTTGGGAAGTACTTGAAAAGGCTTTTGCTAGTAAATTGCGATCGAGAGTTTTTGTGTTAAAAGAAATATCTTGGGTCCTCAGAAGGGATATCAACCAGTGGCTGTTTTTTTTGAGAAAATTAAAGGCATCGTGACATGATTATCCATATTACGAATGGACTTGTATCAGAATTCAAAGAACTTATGGCAGCGATTTGAGCACGGGAAACTCTTATATCATTTGATGATTTATATCATAAATTAATTGATCATGAGACTTATTTGTAGAAAACGCAGCAAACTGATTCAGTTATTCCAACTGCATTGGTGACACATCATGGATGCTGGTGGGGACAACTTGCTGCTGCAGTTGATTGGGGGCAGGGACTCCTACCGAGTCCCACAATAGGGCATGCAATATATCAGCCTGGAACAGGGACTCGACAATCAAGGCATGGAGCTACACCTATAAATAATGCGGCGGCAAGTACAGGCCAATCTTCAGTCATCTGCCAGTACTATCTGAAACCGAGTCACACGGCTTGGAAATGCTGGAAAATTCATGGATGGCCATGCAATCGAAACTCGATAGCTAATGTTGCTCAAAGTCATCTGACGGAAAATTCGGATACATGGATCGTGGACTTAGGGGCATCACATCACATTACAAATGATCTCCATAATTTGACTCTTGCAACACCTTATGATTGTTCAGATCAATTAGTAGTAGGAAATGGTTCGGGATTACTGATTTCTAATACTGGAATCACTACGCTTCCCACACCTGTTAAACCTTTATCCTTAACCAAAGTGCTTCATATTCCTAAACTTAAACACAATTTGTTGTCTGTATTTAGACTTTGCACCGCTAACTGTGTTTCCATTGAATTCTTTTCTACTCATTTTCAGGTGAAGGATGCTGTGTCGAGGGAGGTTCTGATGCAAGGCAAGTGCATTAATGATCTGTATTACATCTCCTTTCCAAAGAAGGTACCTGTTGCTAATATTGCCCAAGACCTTTCATCCCGCAACTGGCACCACATCTTTAGTCACCCATCTATCCTAGTTTTGCAACATTTAAATTACATTTTTTCTTTAGGAATAAATAAGACAACCTCTAGTCCGTGTGTCTCTTGTGTGTGTGCTAAAAGCCATAAATTATCCTTTTCGAATAAACATTTACGTAGTAGTCGACTGTTTGAATTAATTTTTACTTATGTTTGGGGCCCTACTTCGGTCTTTTCTACTGATGGGCATCATTTTTACGTTGTGTTTATTAATCATTTCATAAAATATATCTAGCTTTTTCCACTTTAAACCAAATCATATGTTCATTCATTTTTGTTTCATTCAAAACACTCGTTCAAAACTACTTTAACACCAAAATTATGTCGTTGTATAGTGACAATGGTGGTGAATACATAGGCCTTAAATCATACTTAAGTCAATATGGAATTACTCACTACACCACGCCTCCTAACACACCGAAATTTAAATGGCACAGCTTAATGTTGTCATCGGCATATTGTTGAAACTGGTCGTGCCCTTCTCCAGCAAGCACATTTACTGTCGACCTTTTGGTCATATGCTTTCAAATTACTACCTTTCTCATAAACCGATTACCCACTCTTGTCCTCAACATGAAATCCCTGTACGAACTTCTTCATAACAATTCCCTGAACTATCATCAGTTGCATTCATTTGGATGCTTATGTTTTCCTTTGTTACGGCTATATACACATAATAAATTAGAGCCTCGATCAACTTCATGTGTGTTCATTGGATATTCACACTCTCAATATGCTTATTTCTGCCATGATCCAATCACTAGAAAAACCTTCACTTTTAAACGTATTACATTTTACAAAACTAATTTTCCATATCCGACCCTTGTCACTGCAACGACACAGCCTATCTCCACTACCACTAATATACATTTACCGACACTACTACCCTCCCCTATAGCAGAACCAAACCCTTTTCATGTTACCTGTAACACTCATATTCTGTGTAACTCAAACCTCCCTTCCCCCCTAACCATGGTTCTACACCCACTGAACTTGATGCTCATATGCACTCTTCTGCAACCCTTTGACTTCAATGGTGAAACAAATGGCTTCATAGTTTCTGCATCACCCTCGTATAGTGCTTCACCTGCTCTAACAACCATGATAGCTCCACTAGATGCACCCCTCAATGTCTCTATTTAGACAAATAAACATCCCATGATAACACGAGCCAAGAACAAAATCCATAACCCAAGTGTGTGGATCAGGTTAGTAAACATCCATTACCGACTAATCTTGAACCTTCGAGTGTGTCACAGGCTATGAAAGATCCACAATGGCGAGCTTCTATGAATACAGAATTTGATGTGTTAGTCAACAATCATACGTGGGATTTAGTACTGGTCCCTCCTGGTGTTAATGTGGTGGGTAATAAATGGCTATATAGAATTAAACAAAACCCATATGGATCGGTTGCTTGGTATAAATCCCGTCTTGTTGTAAAAGGTCACACAAACTTATGGCCTGGACTTTCATGAGACATTTGCACTGGTTATTAAACTGCAAATGATCAAAATAATTTTTACGATTACTCTTGCCTATGGTTGGTCGATGCATCAGATGGACGTCAGCAATGCATTTTTACTGGGAGAATTAATGAAAGATGTTTACATGAAACAACCCCCGGGATTTATCCACCTTGATAATCCGCATTATATTTACAAATTGTGGAAAGCCATTTATGGATTACGATAGGCTCCGCGAGCATGGTATGAAGCTCTCAAACAGTTCATTATTTCATTTGGCTTTCACAACATTATTGGTGATCCATCTTTATTTATATACAATAAAAATGGAATCATGGCATATTTCCTGGTTTATGTCGATGATCTATTGTTGACAAGAAACTCTTATCCTTTTTGATGAAGTTTATTGAGGCATTGTCTATGGCCTTTTCATTAAAACAACTGGGCTTCCTGAGTTATTTTCTTGGGATTGAAATAATTCCTACAACTGCGGACTTATTTCTATCTCATCATTAATACATATGGGATATTCTTGATCGATTTGGTATGTCAGAAGCTAAATCCTCATCTACTTCGTTATGTATTTTGACGGTTCTACATCTTGATGATGGCACTGCTCCAACAGATGTGTTTGTTTATAAGCAAATAGTTGGTTCTCTACAATATGTTGTGCACATACATCCTGATGTGACATTTGTGGTTAACAAACTCGTTCAATTTTCACATGCGCCCATTGTTACACATATGCAATAACTAAAGTGGGTTTATCGGTACCTTAAAGGGACTCTCAATTTTGGTCTTCAACTTTGCAAACCAAAACGACTGGCTTTTTAGGTTTTTGGTGATATACCATTACCACTACATGCCTATAGTGATGTTGATTGGGCTGGTAACTCAGATGATAAAACTTCAACATCCTCTTATATTGCTTACTTTGGAGGTAACCCAGTCTCGTGGCATTCTCGATGGCAGTGAACGATTGTACAATCCTCGATAGAAGCTGAATATCGCTTTGTTGTGACGACTGCAGCTGAACTACAATGTTTATACAACTTGTTATCAGAACTTCATCTTCCATTCAAAGGTGCTTCGACCTTATTCTACAACAATCTTGACGCCACTTATCAATGTAAAAATCTAGTTTTTCATACTCGAATGAAAAAAATTGCATTGGATTAACATTTTGTTAGGCAATTAGTTTAAGATGGCAAGTTACAAGTCGCACACAATTTCAACACATGATCAAATAACTTATGTCCTTACCAAACCGTTGCCTTTACTGTGACATGTAACATTAAGATCCAAGATGCATGTCCTTGATGGAGACATGCTCTAGCACTAGCAGGAGCGTAATAGGACATCATAGCCTCAGTCAATTGTAGATAACACTACAAAACAACATGGCTATTGCAACGAAAATCTTAGCAATACATTTGATGTGTGTTGCTATTAGCATTTTTTGTAATGCATCGTTACTAAATATTAAGCTTTTGCGACAACTTGTTGCAGGGAGAATAAATTTGTATTTCGACCACATGACTCATTGAGATGTTGCAATGAACTGTCACTATAATAGATATGTAGCTACATTCTGTCACTAGTTAGTGTTGCAATAAGAATGGATAATTTGGCGCCATTATACGGGGACAATTTTGGCACCAAAATAATAGATCTTAGGTGAAGCTCTATTACTAAAAGTCTTTGTGTGACATTTATTATGGCAGCACGTTGCACAAAATGCCACATTGGCATTTTTTAGTGACTATCTATCACTATATTCTAAGTTACCTTTAGTGACAATCTATAGCAAAATAAGTTATATTGTTAGCTATTATGATGACCCATCATAAAAAAGCGATATAGTTATTTTTAGTTACAATTTGTTGACACTCTATTACTAAACGACTTGTGATGATATTTTGTTGTGACATCACATTGCAAAAAAAGGTTATGCTAGTACATCTAGTATCCGAAATACCATTTGTCACTATAATCCATGCTAGTTTTAGTGATATTCTATAGCAAAATAGGTAATAGTTACATCTATTGTGACAACCTGTCAAAAAAAAGTCACATAATTTATATTTTGTTACAACTTATTGCTAAAAGCCATAAGTAATGACAAAATGTTACAAAACTACTAAAATCGATTAATATAGTAATAATTTATTACTAAAAGGATAATAACATAATTTTTAAACATAAGAATACTTATGCAGAATTGATGACAAAAACGTTTTAGATTATATTATTTTTATTCTTAATTTTTGAAAAAAATTAATTATGTTTAAAAAATTTAAATAAAATCTCTAATCTGTTTTTTAAAACAAATTTATGTAACATTAAAGGAAAAAGTTAGAAAAATCTTACTATAGAACTTGATTATAAAAGTGTGAATATAGCTAGACATCATGAATAATTATTCTAGAATAGTAAAATTAATCATTATCACTATCATTCATAGTACTAACATTACTAGGCTCATCATCATCGTCATCTTCCTCCAAATTTTCTAAATCATCACCATTATCTTCACTGCTATCGTCATTATTACTATCTTCATCAGAATCAAGTAGTTCAACTTCAATCGTGCTAGATACTGGCATAATATTATCTTCAATAACATCTCTAGGGGCATCTTCTCTGGTTAATTCAACTAAATCGTCAACATTAATATCATGCAAAGCTGATCTCTTACGACAACTGGATTCATCTTCTTGATATGCCTTATCTTGTAATTGGTCATTAGATTCTTTCATAATCGGAAGGTCATAAAAGTTTTGAGGATTGGTTTTCTGCACAATACTCAATGTCGATTAAGCCCATCTGGCAAATAGTAACAGTGTTCAACTTCATTTGCTAAAACAAATGGCTCATTGGTATTCAAGAAGCGCTTCGTATTAACGTTAATGATACCATATTTATCCTTTCTCCAACCATGATCCAAGTGATAAACATCCCACCAATCACATTTTAAAAGAACAACTCAATTTCCTCCAAGATATCACAGTTCAGTAATGTCTTTTGGAACTCCGTAATACTCCAAATATTCTGAATTTCTATCTGTCTTCGCAATTACTCCACTATTTTGACAGATGTTGCTCTCTTCAGGTGCTTTTATATGAAATCTATATGTGAAGTATCCTTTATGAGTGATTGCATCTTTGAGAGGACCACGCGCTAATTGCAATAGTTAAGAGTTTACATGTCCTTTTTTATGCAACTCAATAACTTGAAATAATAAAATATATAATTATAGTGATAAGTAATTGTGATAAATATGACAACGCAAATAATGTATATAAAGTGAAAAATAATATTTATTAAGTAAAATAACAAAAATGTAGATAATAACTTACTCTTTTTTAAACCATTCTAGAAACTCTAATTTATGTTTTCTTGCCACATCCCTAACTCTTTCTTTTTCCAGCTTTGACATGTGTTCTCTATAGACAAATATATTAAGATCCATAAAAATACAAACAAAAATTTTTGTATAATAGGAATAAAATGCACGAATCTTCAATTTCGTCAATTTCTTCACAATTCTCTAATATATAAACTTACGCCTGTGTCAATTCTCCACTATTCAGATGGTAAGATTTTCCTCTTTCTTCTTCTCCCTATCGATTTTTGAAGAACCATCCAGTCGTAGCAAATACAGATATGCCTTCTAGGATAGAAGAACAATTTTCATCATTTCTTTCAACCTGGTTGAACTTTGTCTCCACAGTATTCAAATATCTTGAGCAAAATGTTAAGCACTCTTGTGCACTATATCCTTCAGCAATTGACCCTTCAGGACGACTTTTATTACTCAAGTAATTTGAAATCATGTAAAAACCTGATAGTATAAGGTAAATTAATTACAAAGCTATCTTTTAATTAAAATATATTAAATTTATTTTTAATATAAAAACAAATATCTGCTTAAACAATATTTAAATTGATCATAATTAAAATTTTCTTACCTTTTTACAGGGTACATCCATCGAATGTGAACTAGTCCAGCAAGTTTAGCTTCACTTGGAAGATGAACGAATAGATGGACCATAATATCAAAAAATGTAGGTGCAAATATTCTTTCAAGCTTGCAAAGAATGACAAGAATTTCTAGCTCAAGATGATCCAAATCTTCTAGTATCAAGAGTTTTGAACATAATTCTTGGAAAAAGATACTTAGCCTTGTTAAAGCATCATATACTTCATTATTTAAAATCCCACGTATTGCAAGAGGAAGATGTCACTCTAAAAGAACATGATGATCATGTGATTTTAGAGAATTAAGCTTTGAAGAGAATATATCAGGAACTTTAACGTTTATCAAATATTCACAAAAAGCAATCCTTTTGTTTGAAGTAAATGTATATTGAGCATGAGGTATTAGCCACCTATCACCATCTTTTTTAGGATGGAGTTCTGGTTGTATACCCATCTCCATCAAATCAAATCGAGCTTTCAAGTTGTCCTTTGTTTTTACCTCAATATTCAATAGTGTCCCAATTATGTTCTCAAATATATTTTTTTCAATATGCATTATATCTAAATTATGGCATAATAGTAAAGTTTTCCAATAAGGTAACTCAAAAAAAAAACTCTTCTTTCAACAATTATTTGGAACTAACATATCATTTGCCTTCCTCTTTCTTCTATACATACCAAAAGTTGAATGTTGAATAGAATCCAATTGAAGTAGTACATCATCACCAGAAAATGGCTTAGGGGCTGACCTATGCTTTGTATGACCATCAAATGAACTTTTTTGTTTTCTTTATGCATGACCTAATTGCAAAATAAATAAATAAATATAAATTAACTTATGATGATGATTATATCTAAAATAAAAAATAAAAAATTACTTGTTGGCAAAAAATGATGATGCCCCAAATAACATAACTTATGACCATTTTTTAGAGTCAGAGAACAAGTATCCTTATGGTAAGAAGGACATGCTAAGAATCCTTTTGTGCTTCGCCCTGACATGTACGTATAAGTAGGAAAGTCGTTGATAGTCCACAAAACTACTGCGTGCATTTGAAAATTTTGTTTCTTTGAAGCATCATATGTCTCCACCCTTACTTCTCATAACTCTTTTAGCTCCATTATTAGTGGTTGAAGATACAAATCAATTTTCATTCCAGGTGATTTTGGGCCAGAAATAAATAAGGACAACATTGAGTAAGGTTGCTTCATACACTTCCAAGGAGACATGTTATATGGAAAAAGTACAATAGGCCATGTGCTATGGGAGATACTCATATGCCCAAAAGGGTTAAACCCATCAGTGGCTAAACCCAATCGAATATTTCAAGGCTTCATAGCAAATGAGGATGCATCTCATCAAAACCCTTCCATGCTTTTGCATCAATAGGATGCCGTAGTTTTTCATCATTAGGACGTTCTTCATAATGCCATCTCATGTCTGAAGCAGTCTTGCTTGACATAAACAACCTTTGTAATATTGGTCTTAATGGAAAGTATCACAATATCTTATGAGCAATTTTCTTATTCCTTTTTCTTCCATTAACTGATTTCCACCTAAACTCTCCACATTCTGGACATTGTTCAGCATTTGCATCATCACCCCAATATAGAGTGCAATCATTCTTGCAAGAACCAATTTTTTCATAACTAAGGCCCAAATCTCAAATCACCTTTTTTGCTTGATGGTAATTTTTTGTAAGTAGTTCACCTTTTGGGAGTATGGATTTTAAAAACTCCAACAACATATCAAATGATTTATTACTATAATGATTTATGCTTTTCATATGAAGGAGTTTAATAATAGCTAACAGCCTTGAGATATCAGATCCCGGATAAAGTCGTTGCTCAGCTTCATTCAATAACTGAAAAAACTTCATAGCTTCTTGATTAGGAGCCTGTGGACAATCACGATAAATCTGCTATCTATCCATGAACCCATCCATATGTTGATATCCTATCCCATCTTAAATCATTCCATAAATATCATCATCCTCCTCTTTTTCCTTTTCATCGAACTCTTGTGTAACTTGATGATTATGATGTTCTCTGTGCTTTATCCATAAAGCATAATTCTCAACTATACTATTAACGATCAAATATTCTTCCACTTCTTCTCGTTTCTTGTACAAAACATTGTTACACTTCATACAAGGACAAGCAATCTTATCTCGAGTAGTATTAAAAGCAAAATCAAGAAACTCACGAACCCCTTTTTTGTATGCATCATCCTTGAATCTATCTTTGACCATTCAGCTTTTATCTATTTTGTTATTATTCCAAAGTACTGCAAAAGGCATAAATAATTAGTAACAATGTCTAATTAACACTTTTATTATAATAATTATACATGTCCACAGCAATACCCAATTAAAAATCCTCCTAGTTCGTATAACCAGATACACAAGAAGTGAACCATCAACAACAATCTATATTATAATCATTTTTTCTAATAATATGAAAAATATGTTCTTGCATCTCAAGGACAAAACCAGTGTTCATTGCTTAAAATTGTTCCTGCATCTAAATCCAGTGAAGAGGAACATACATGGTGCTCTCATCCTGCATCCAAAACGGAGGTCGGTGAATTCTATCTTCATTACCTACAATATGGACATGGTGCTCTCACAAAGGACATGTATGCACAGGAAGCGAACTACTTGGAGTTCATGAAACACGTTAAGATCTTTAAAAAAAACAAAACAAAAGAAGAAGATGGTGAATACTATGGCGTTAAAGCTGATTTTTCTAGCGGTTACTCTCGAAAATCACTTACAGCTAGAGGTTAGCATCAAAATCAGTGGAGACAGAGGGATAAATGTGAAGCAAGTCATAATTCTCCACTAATTTTAACGCAACTAGTAAATTAGATCTCACAAAATCAAGGAATCACATTTGGAGATCTAAGGATTTCGTGAGTATGTGAAGTGTTGGTGTGTTTCATGTCAGATGAGTGAAGTCTGTGGTGTACATATGTTAAGGGATACTACACCAAATGCACAGCAGAGGAGACAAAACGCAGAGCATAAAATAAATCAAGAAATAAAACGCAAGAGCTAAATGGCGCCAGAGATATTACATGAAACACTGCGTACAAGAAGGGCTTTAAGTGAATCATGTAAGAGTCATATGATGCCACCCCATGAGCTAATATTCATGAATTTGTGACAATGAAGGCTGAAGAAACAATTGTTGCGATGAAGCCTATATAAAGACAGAAACCTCAATAATTTAACACACAACAAAACCACATATTATCCACACATATATCTTCTGGAGAGTATCGAAGAAGAAAGAAGAAAAGATGGTGTCTAAAGTTTCTAGAAGAAAAGATGGCATCCGAATTTTCTAGAGAGTATCTGCGTAAAGTGATAATACGCATAACATAAGAGCAAACATCCACAAAAGAAGAGAAAAAAATGTGTATTAGTGAATCACGTGGACAGGACATGGAGAGAGCACATAGGTAGAAAATCATGCATAAAATGCAGCACTCCATTACATTAAAAAGAAGGCTTTCACATTTTAGTTTTTATGAAAGCGTTAAAAAGAAGGGGAGGCAGGGAAGGCTGGAATTTAGCATCAAAGTCGATTTTTCTTTTCCCACGCTTGGTATTTCACATTCCTACTTAGCTCCTCAAGTACTATATTATTTGGGTTAAGGTTTGCTCTATACACTCATCTGTGTAACTTCCTCCATCTTTCACAATCATTAACGAAATCTGCAAGGTAAGTTCTATATCCCTTTTACCCATAACATCTGTTATATATCATGTTGTTATGTGATTTGGTTTCTAATAAGGGAATTGATTTTTTTTTCATCCATTATCATATATAACTTCTCCCCTGCTACACAAAACCCGAACTCAGAAAGAAGACACAAAAAAATTATACAAGAAGAAGAGGATAGACGGATTCCACTACGCAGTTTACTAACAGATAAAAATTGACAATTCATAAACTGACAGCACAACACAATTCATTATGTTCATATTTTGTCATTGATATATAGTTGGAATAAGAGCAACTATTGGATGGTTATATGGATGAATGGGTATATGGATGAATGGTTATATGGATGGATGGTTATATGATTAATCAACACATGCTTATCTTATCATGCATTAGCTTATATTAGGTACATTGTCAATATGAATCAAATTGATAATAGGATGGTGTTTTATATCTCTTGTACTTTAAGACCATTAGTTTTCTTAATTAACGATATTTGATCATTCCCATTAAAAAATATAAAATAAAAATAGGAGGAATGGGTCATTTACAAAATAAATTCTTGTTGAGTAGCTGTTTTTGTATCTTTTAAATTTATACATCTTAATATTTTTAATTATTATTTTTATTATTACAGGTTGCTATACACTGATGGCAACTAAAAATGGATATCGTACGTGTTGGGCCCAGGTCTCGATTCAAATTTTATGGCGACTACTTGCCAACATTTGGATTTTTTGAAATAATAATAAATAAATTTGGGAAACATATCAATAAATAAAAGTATAACATATAATTAAATTAAAATTTAGATAAAGGAAATTCATGGTGGGACGTTTTTTAAAATAAACAATTAATAAAAAATGTCATAAAATAATTTTAGACAAGAAAATAACTTATAAGAAATCATGAATTAATATAAACAATTAATAATAAAAATAATTAATTAATTAACTATATGATTATATAATTAAATAAAATTATAGAATGAGTAAGAATAATTACCCAACAATGAGGAAGAATAATTACCCAACAATTTAAATTAATTGACATAGAACAATATGGACATGAAAATATTTGAATTAGGCATAAAAACAAATATTCTACAAATAAATAATGAAAACCAAATCATGAAATCGAAAGGAGGAGAGTCACAGGCATGACTCTCCCTTCTCGACAGGTCCAACAATAGCCACAGGTGTGAGAAAAATTTCTCACGGTCGTGACCGCCAAAAAAAATGCAAAAGTCGCAATCGTGCAGTGAATTGTGGCCAAAAACTGGCGTTCATCACGATCTATGCTTAAGCATGATCGTGACTTTCAGTGAATAGTAACAAAATTCGAGATTTGAGCATGATCACGACTTTGCTAAAAATTTGGGATTTGTCACAAGCACGATCGTGACATCCTTGTCACGTACACCCAATTAAAAACTTCATAACTTTCAATTAAAAAGCCTAAAAATTACAAAATTTATGTCATTGGAAAGCTAAGAGAAAGACTTACAACTTTTGTGAAGACAGTTTTGACTAATTTAACCTATATCAATGCAGTTTAATCATTTAAGTATAGGATACCGTTTCTGCAAGACAAATTTTGCTACTACATATACCAATACCAACGATGCTATCTTATAAAGGCCATATCTTTTGCGTTTGAAATCCAAAAAATTCGAAATTTATACCTTTAGAAAGCTAAGAGAATGATATGCAACTTTTATGAAGACCACTTAACCTAATTTCTCCTAGAACAATACAATTTATTCCTTGAAGTTTCAGACCCCATTTTAACCCTTATTCTCAATTTTCATTCGTCTACTATCAACATCTATATATATATATGTTGTTGGGGCCCGCTTCCGAAGCCCAACATTCGGAGGTCGGAACGGCCTGGAGGGCCCACCGCTCCTAACTTTTGGAGTAGATTTGGGAAACTTCCGATTTGAAATTTCAACTTGGATTCTTCATATCTTTTGTCCCCTCATCATCTGAAGTTTCTAAAGATACCAAAAACACTCAACTT
>JAOSBO010015109.1:0-12614 GCA_027563915.1 Erythroxylum rotundifolium
AAGCAAAATTCAGAACCCTTCAAGTCAAAATTGGACAGCACTTCCTTCATACGAATTCTAGCCAAACTTCTCAAGTTAATTCAAGCCAAACCTTATCTCAATAGCATAACCATATAAAAAGTTATGACCAAGACACTGTAACATACACAAAGTAATTTTTCCAGATTCACAACCTAACTCATCACTATCACCGAATTACTCCTTACACAATTCGTGCATTTATTCACTGCTGAACTGTAAAACATTACCAAATCCATAGAACTTAAAACCTTAAAACTTCATTTACTTGATTTACACTTCAATCCTTCCCAATAGTAAGAGTGAATCAATGACAAGTCGATATTCGGTGATGGACAAGGAAAGAAAGAAGGAGTTCTCTGTTGAAAGCTTTCGGTGATAGATCAACCAAAGAGAAAGATTACTCACTGCCGCAATTCTCCTTCCCAAAGTGTGACTTAGGTGTCTCCTTTGTAACTTGACATATGTCTCTAAAGCATGTCTTCCACTTGTCGCTATTTCACTAGTCCACATGTCATCATGTAATTGGTCCAAAATTCAATATTTTTCTTAGTCCGAAAATGTACCTCGAAATTTCCAGAAAATTTTCTAAAATTCTCCAAATTTTCTGAAATAATAAAATGACTCTCCAAATAAATTTTCAGCTCAAAAAGAATTCACCAAAATTTCAAAATATGCAAAATGTACAAAAATTGCCAAATCACATTAAATACACTCCAATTCAATTTTCAAGCACAAAAATCATATTTTTCATAACAATTACATTTATTGACAAATATACCGGGAAATGTCATGAATGCATTTACAATCATTACTTGTGCAAAATTCACTATTCACGTGCATGTATGAATGCATGGTCATCACCAAACAATTTAAAACACTCCTAACCCGTTCCAAATTACTATCTTCCCTTCCGATCGGTGATGGGATGTTACAGTAACTGAAGAAGATAAAGCTACATGTAAATACACTTGCTTTCCAGGGTACTATATTTACATAAATCTAACATAACTCTCTAACTGCTTCTTGATCCTTGATAATCGCTTCTTGATTCTTGATAACCGTCATTTAGTTGAGTTCTGTAACTAACTGTAACTAAGTAACTGTCTGATGTACTATTGTATCTTCATTGTATCGTTTGTGTTCTCTTTGCATCTGTATAGTCTTTGCGTCTATGTTGACTTGCGTCTGTATTAACTTTGCGTCTGTATTGTCTGTGCGTATGTGTTGTCTTTGTGTCTATATTGACTTGCGTCTATATTGACTTCACGTCTGTATTGTCTTTGCATCTGTGTTATCTTTGTGTCTGTATTGACTTGCGTCTATATTGTCTTTGCATCTGTGTTGTCTTTGCGTCTATGTTGACTTGCGTCTGTATTGTCTTTGTGTCTATATTATCTTCGCGTCTGTGTTGTCTTTGCATCTATATTGTCTTTGCGTCTATATTGTCTTTGCATCTGTGTTGTCTTTGCGTCTATGTTGTCTTTGTATCTGTATTTTGACTTCGTCTGTGTTCTGTACTTCATCTGCACACTTGACACACTTGTCAAAACGTTCATTTTTTTTAACATTATTATTATTTGATTGTAATCAAAATTGATAATCGTGAAGTCCTCTTGACTTAACACCAAGTAGGCCATGATCATGACAGAAGCTCAAGGAACAACCCATGATTATGGCATGCTCAGATGGGAGCCACGATCATAGCCTATGTTAGACAGATATGCAAATACTTACGAACTTCATATTTTGAGGGATTTTTTGGATCTTTCAAACCTTAGAAAAACCCTAAGGTTACCCAAAACACAAGAGTATAAAAAGAACATAAAGAGGCAGAGACAAGGGAATTTTTCGGCAACCTCTATTAAAAACCTTAAAGAGAGAAGAAGGAAGAGGAAGAGAAGAAGGAAGAGGGAGAAGAGGAAGATGAAGCTGACTCGATGTGCTTCCCTAATAAGGAGGTTTTTCAATGTCACTACCTCCCATCATCTATTCCAAGTTGTATTTCCTTTTGGTTTCAGTTTTATTCATGTGTAAAGTTGAGATGGATAGTATGATGATAGGATTTGGAATATTGGTGATATTCTAAACTCTCCTTTGGGATTTCTTTTTGATTTAATGATAATTTAGTTGATTGTGTTATTTGGATAAATGTCTTGATTTAATTACATTTATATAATTCAGTAATAAACTGAGAGGGTCAATGAATGAAAAATGGCTAAATTGGATTAATGAGAGTTAGGCAATTTATTAGAAATCGTGACAAATCATATTGGTAATTATGAGGAGAGACATCTGGTGTGGTATTCTAATAGTTTATTAGAGTGCTTCATATCTAATTAGGGTTTTGAATAATTTGTGAATTAGGCGATTGCAATTTTTATAATCTAATTAAGGTTTATAATTTAGGGTAATGGTTATAACTCGAGAGAGAATAATTAGCCCTAGGATACCGTAGAACTGACATTCCTTTGACATTTAGTCGACTTGTTTAGCATTAATGATAAGTGAAATCCCCTTTCTCATAAATTGGTAAATTCCTTAGTTTTATTTCTATTGTGATTGCTTATTGATCAATTGTTAATTCATTCATATTCAATTTTTGATTTATTTTTTTGAAGTAAATTCTCGTAATTACTTTTGTTTCATTTTTTATTTTGAGTTTTATATATTGTTGGCCTTAGATTTTAATATTAGATTAGTCCACTTCGTCATGGGTTCGACACCTCTTATACTACTGTCATGACCCGTACGCTTATCGTATTTAAGGGCTTATAAATTTTAAAGCTCGAACGAAACAATAACATTGTTGCCTGAAACTTTTAATCCAAGTATGAGAAAACTAACCCATCAATCTCTAGGATACACTTTTCCCCAAACTTAATTTCAATCAAGCTCAATACATACCAATTATGAAAAGTTAGACAGTGAAAAAATTATGAAATTAAAACGACTAAAGATATAAACTCTCAAATAAAATTGACTAATTAATTACAAATTAAAATTAGACATTGTTAAAAGACTTAATTGTTTAAAAGACAATTCTAACCATAACATTGGAATTAAAAACTTGAGAGTTACATTTATAAAATTAACCCAACTCAACATGGAACCTATGAAATTAAACATAAGCCCATCATTAATCAATGTTAGGATTAACCAATTAACCTAGTTTGAGATACAAACATCACAATTATAGTATGTAACAAGCCAAAATCACAAAGTTTAGCAAATAAAGTCAAATTTAAACCCAATTCTCAAGCAATGACTCAAGTCAAATGATAAAATCAATTGGATGAAGTTTGGATCCAACTATTAGACCCTAAGAAAGTATTTAAAGACATAAGTTCTCTAAAAATTCTAAAATCATGTTTTTAGCATTTTGATTGAAAAATCCACCAATAACACTTATAAATCATGCATAAAAAGTTTAAAGTAGCATGGAAATTTACTTCGGTGTTGTTAAAAATGGCTGAAAATGCAAAAAATTGGTTTGGGGAATAGGGGGACTGTAGCTTTGAGAGCAAGAGAAGAAAAATTGTAACATACCACTCCCATAGAGCATATAGCTGACATACCGAAGTATATTCGAGAACATACTCTACAAAAATGGCATATTAAGATGATTAAATAAGTTCATTCTTACTTTTTAATCCATCGCACATAACACAAAACATTCCAGTAGTCATATTGTTATATTTTTATTTATAAACATATACAGTCTCAAACGTCATTACATTGATAGAGTTCATCTGTACAACATACAACAAATAAAATATAAAATTATTGATAAAACATAATTAAGACATTTGCAGGTACAACTGATCCTGACACTGACCCACATCCAAATGTAGAAGTTACTTCAACTAGATTAGCTAGATTTCTCCTAAACCTGAAAAACAATGTTATAATTTTGATGAGTTTGTGAACTTAGTGAGTGAACCATCATTGATGTGCTCATTGAAAACAGACACAAACATCATGGATATTAACTGAGTGTCAATTAATTGACCCACATCCCTCGTGGATGCCGGACTTATTTCAGGTATTTACCCATATCCCTTGTGGATACTAGGTTTATCTCAGGTTGGTCACAACTCCTTTATCTGACCATGCACATTAATGTCATGAAATGCATCATTTCACTTCATGTGCTATCAATCACTTTTATTCGGTATGCACAGTCATTTATCACAAACATCGGATCAGAATCCGACATTTAATATTCAAGTGAGTATCACTTATTCCATAAACATTTACATTCACATTTATCATCGAACCTTAGTCCTGTACTCAATAATAATGTCAAATAACACTTATTCAGTCAAATTCACATATAATGAGCACTTCCAATATAGTCTCAAATAATAGTCTCCTCGGATAATTGATGTCTAGAATTATCGCAATTAAACCAGTAACAGTCTAATACGTCAAAATTAAATAAGAGCAATTCAAGAATAGTGAGATACATCTAAGTCATCTCGCTACACATATAACTTAAATAGTAAAACACATATAATTGGGTTCATACATCTAGGTTAACTCACTAAATATATAACTCATTAAAAAAAACATAGATATAATTAAGTTTACACATCTAGGTTGACTCATAGTTTACTCCAGGTGAGCTATTGCCTCAATGATCTAGCAATGGCTGGTTGTTATCGGTCAACTTGTGCTTCTATATTACACAATACACACATAATCCACTTATTACTAAGTTGATCAATCATATAATTATTCAACCATGCACATGTATATGTATCATGTTCAATGCATGCTCAATTGACCTTTTCAGGTAGATTTCCATAATTCATATCTCGTAATCATTTATACTTCATAACTTATATATGCTTAATTTAAACTTAGGTTTACGCCTAAATTATACAAGATTATTATAAGTTCATCACTCAATCATTCACCAAGGTTATTCTAACACTATAAGATCATATTATATCAAATTGTTCGCTCATTTTCACTTAATATTCGTCATTCATCTCCTTTGAACTTCATTAGCATTCATAGGATCACTTTCATTCATTTCATATTTTCATTCTCATAATTTTATTAGATCTATGTCCTTTAGGTGGACCTTAGGTTCGTAGGGAGGACCTATGACTATACATACTGTCTTTTGAAGCAATTTCACACCAAATGGTCAATGACTCTGGGTGGACATTCTTGGGTTTTCCAACTTTCCAACTCTGCTTATGTGCGTTTGGAGGGACATCATGTCCGCTGGGAGGACATTCACTGGACACTTATAGAAATGTGAAATTTTAACCTTCTAGACAGCAAAATCTATCCTCAAAGTCTTCATAGAAGTTATATAACTCATAATCCTACTTCAAATCATACTTAAATGATCTTAATCAGACATCCACATAGAAAGTTATTCCTCTTTCCCCAAAATCTATCCATTTACTTAATCCTATTAATCTCATCCTATTTCTTTAATTATAACCTCAATTGTCACCTTAAGCAATCACACATTTAATCACTTATTCAAGAATCATTCTAAGTTCATTTCAAGCTTCATTGAAACCTAAAGACATCATAGGAAAGTATCTTATCAATTATTGTCTCAAACATCACATAAAAGAAACATATTTCATGTAAAAGTCATTCCCATTTTCCAGCTTTGCGAACTCTATTTTCCGATCTATTTTTTATGACCATTTTGACCTAGAATATGAAATATTTAGGCAACATCTTCTTCTAAAACAATGTTATTATATGTCTTAAGTTTCTAATGACACCAAATTCATGCAGTTTGGTGCAGTATTCTCTAAATTATTCCCAAAATTCTAAAGACTGTTCTCAATTGGCCACAGCACCCAGTACTCAACTTCAAGCCAATTTTCAAAACCCTTAGGGACAGAATTGAAATTAGACTCTTGCATAAAAATGCTAACCATTTATCTTTTTTTTTTGTAAAAAGAAAATTGCATTAAATGTAATCAACCAGGCACATCAAGCAACAAACTGTCCAGCTCAAGTAAAATAAAAAATCCTGCCTTTTAGATATCTATAGATCAAGATATGGCTAAAATACAGATGCATGTTCAGTGAAAAGGCTCCATCTAACATATTCCACCACATTTCATCAACAACCTTACATGCAATTCATCTCCAATCAATCATCATGTATGTTATGCTAACATATAACACAATAGAGCAATAAATCATCATAAATGTTATTCTAACATATGTGAATAGGTCAATAATTCACTTTCTAGTTCAGCTCAATGTTTCCTTAACCATCAAGCTAACCTAGCTTTATATGCAATATTTACATCCTTTTCTTCCTAATATTCATTTATGAACAAGCATTGGAAATAAATTCCCAATTCACTAATTATAATCATCAATTCATATTATTGTTAAATCAAAATGTAAAACATTGGGAATGCACATTGATGTCACTTTCATTTTTGTTCCATACTCAAAATATATCAATTGAGTGTGTATACTATCTTGCAATGTTTTCTAAATCATGATTCATATGTGTATATGAATATTATGCATTTAAATGAAATGCACCTTATGAATTCTTAAATGAAATAACTCATGTGACTCAAATTTAATAGCTTAATCACTTAACAATTTTACAAGGGGGATATTACAAAAATGTCAAATTTTGACAAATTAGTGCATTTTAACATTCATTGTGAAAGAGCACAATCTTGTTCATGACTGTGCATTAGACCGTGCACTTCCTAGAATCATTGCATTTCGTAATTTAGACACTCAGATGCACGTTCGTGTATATGAATGTGTAGAACAATTTAATTTGTTCTTGAATTGTGCAAATTTAAAATCTAATAACCCAATATAACAATTCTTGCATGTTAGCATTAACACGCCTAACACATTGCCCCTACATCATGATTATACATAATTCTTTGAGATGCTTAATTTGTTATTATAAAACACTCAAAATTCAAAACTCAAAACTCAAAACCTAATTTAAAACAAAAGAGAAAAAATAATATCAAACTAATGGATTGCCTGTCATGTAGCGCTCCTTTACAGTTGCTACCTTGACATACTTGTTTATTTGCGGTGGCTTGAATGAATCATTTGGTTATAACCGAACCATAGGTTCCATAAATCTATAAGTAAGCTACATGCCTGTGCTTTCCACCACTTTTCTTTTTTTGTATATTCCCCTGAATTTTTAATTTATCTAGTGGATTCTTGCAAGAGGATCCATGCAGAACTTCTTCACAAGATTCCTTTACCTTCATGGCATCTAAAAATTTAAGAGGATTATTCTTTCCATTAGAGACTCTAAATGTAACCCCCTTATCCCATACTTAGTTCCTTCCATCCTCATCTATAAGAAACTTAGTGAAAGCTAGAAATGATTGCCCAAAGACTAAAGGTATTTCTAAATCTTCATTTATATCTATGATGGTAAAATCAATAGGGAAGGTGAATTTGTCAACTTTAATAGGCACATCCTTGATTATGCCCTTAGGATGAGTGAGTGATCTATCAGCCATCTACACATACCTTCTAGTTGATGTTAATTCACCTAATTCCATTATCTTGCATGAAGTGTAAGGCATCATATTTCTATCAACTCCTAGGTTAGCATAAGCCTTATCCACCTTGACACTATCTATAGTAAAAGGAATATATAATTTCCCTAAGTTAGCTTTTTTCTATAGTATTGTTGTCACCTCGTTGAAGCTTTCCTTACTTAACACTTCTCTCTCCAATGTCTTCAATTCCTCTTTGTTTGATGATATCTCTTCCAATTGTTGTATGCTCTTGATCTCTACGAAAGGATTTTATCATAAGGAAAATCTTCTTTAATTTTTTTCAACCAGTTAAATACATAGTCTAACTCTTTTTCTAATGATTTTTACTTGGTTCTCAAAGATATAAAATAGTAGGTTAATGTTCCTTGACTTACTTAAGAATAGAGCTGCCACTAGTTTTAAAGTGAGGCTCAATAGTCACTTCTCCTTTTTCTTCCTGTTGGCACTTCTTTTTAGTGGCATAGATGATTGTCATTGTCCTCTCCTTCAGGTTTGTTTTAGTTGTGTTCGTTCAACTCGCTTTAGGTCTCTCTACTATTAATTTGGCTTGTTGATGTTTTTTCCTCAATTCTTGAATAAATTCCATCATCAACTCATCCATACCCAATTTCCTTGATTGCGATGTTTATGCTTAAAATCTAGGAGGAGGGTTACCTCTTTGTTGACCTTGATGACCCCATGTGAAGTTAGGATGGTTCCTTCATCCAGGATTGTACGTATTACTATAAGGATTATTTTGGGGTCTTGAAGCATTCCCTAAATAATCTATGTGTTTGGGTTAAATCACTCTTCCAGGTGGAGCCATAATGATTACTTCTATCTTCTTACTCAAGGTTTCCACTTGACTTACCAATTTTGTTATAACATCCACTTCATAAACTCCTGATAGCCTATTAGTGGTTTGTGCCCTAGCTCAACACCATTGATAATAGTTCATTTCTATGTCTTCTATCAGCTCTTAAGTTTTTTTGTTTAGCATCCCTTTAGCTACTGCATCTATCAACTGCCTCACACTTTGAGTTAGCCCATTATGGAAGGTTTGGATTTACATTCACAAAGGTAGTTCGTGATGTAGGCATCATAGAACTATCTCCTTAAATCTCTCCTAAGTGTCATATAATGACTCGCCCTTAGTTTAGGAGTATAATGAGATGTCGTTTCTTAACTTTGCAGTCTTTACAAGAGGAAAGTACATAAGTAGAAAGTTTTTCATCACTTGGTTCTAGGTGGTAAGTGACAAACATGCCTTATAGTTTAGCCACTATTTATCCTTTCCTCTCATAGATAAAGCAAATAGATGCAACCTAATGGCATTATCATTTGTTCCATTTATCTTGAAAATATTGATAAATTTCTTAGAAGTTAAAGATGTGCGTGTTAGGGTCCTCATCTCGAATTCCATCAAATTAAAATGACTATCGCACCATCTGGATGATGCTCGGCTTGATCTCAAAGTTATTTACCTACACAGTTAGCTTCACTATGCTAGATTCGGTGCTAGATAAGTTTGGCCAAGCATATTCGAACATCGTTTTGTTGTTGGTTTGTCATAGTATGAGATTCTTTAGTGTCCGTGATCTTTCAAATACTTTATTTAATAACCTAGCTCAATCTCTCTAAGGTTAGTCCTACGATGATTCATCCACACAAATCTTTCTATCTTAGGATCTACATTTAGTAAGTTCTTAATGGTACTTTGGCTTACAAACTGGTACTTTGGCTTACAAACTGACTTGGATTCTAAATCTAGACTAAGGAAATAAACTAACTAAAAAAAATTAACTAATGTCAAATAAAAAAATAAAGCAAAACAAAATAACTAAAGTAATGAATAGAGTAATAAAACTCAAGGGAACCTAATATCACCATCTCCAGTAATAGCCCTAAAAACTTGATTGACCTATTTAATGACTTGGTCAATTATGCAATAACTATAAGTACAGCAAGTACGGGGTGATCTATGAAAATAGTGATTACTAGTAATTACTGTTTTCCTAATATGTAGCCTAAGAATTGATTTTAGATTTTTAATAAAAACAAAATAAAATAAAAGTAAGTAAAATAAATGGGCAATGATATTGAACAAAGAATTAAGGAAGCACTAAGAAAATTATCAATATCAGAAAATTAGTATCTAGGTTTCAAATTCCCCCTAAACCCTTAACATATTAATCTGCAATTGTTTTCCTGATTTATTGGATCGTGGAGAGTCTTATGACTTGTTAATAACTGACCTTGGGTTTACTAACAACTAATCCAAAGGTTTCCAACTAAATTACTCAAGTTAAAGTTTATAGGATTGTGTTACCAATTTATGATTCCATATATTAGGTTTGACCCTAATACGGATGATTTATGTTATCCTATCTCTAGGCTTGCAATCAACTCTTTTCGATTATAGTAGATTATTCAAACCTAGGATTTTCAATCTTTACGTATCAAATTAGATTTTGATCAAATATTCTCTATTTTATTAGAACATAAATAAAACATGTAATCAGATCATAATAATCAATCAAACTAATTACATTAATAAAAGAATCAAAATATATTAAGGTATTAACATAAGGTTAATCTAACCTAAATACTAATAGGAGGTTTAGTTACACATTATCAGACACCAAATCAATCATACATTGAAAGAAAAACGAATTGAAAAGAATAGAGTCATAATTCTAAATCTCCCTAATTGTCTTCTGTCAAATATTGTCACGATGTACAATCTTGATCTTATATTCTGACAGCATGTGTTGAGTGCACTGCAAAATTTAACTGTCTCTGCACACTAAAAGTTTTAGTTATGGTGAGTCGACATCAAATCGATGGGGAATGTTTGGTTAATTTCTGTAACAAAATCAATTGATACAAAGAAAATATAAAGGGGGTTTTTGGATTTTATGCAATTTAGAAATTATAATAAAAGTAAACTATCAAAAACAAATTAAAGTAAGCAATTAAAGTGTTAAATATAAGTAAAGTTTGATTCCAGGGTCAATCTCTACCTAAACACGATCAAGCATATTCCATCATCCTAACGTCTTCACACCTCTTTTTAGACTATTGATCTAAGACTAATAGTATGCTTTACTAATACCAATTTTCCCTTAGGTTGTGTTTAATTAAGATACGATCGTTAATTAGACTTAATTACTGAATAACCTAGGATACGATCTCTAGATTCAATTTGTCAGCAACATTATAAAGTGGAAAATCATTAATATAGGCAATAACTTCATATGTTTGGATTATCTAACCTAAGTTATATAATTACTAATGATTCATGATCATTAAATGCCACTAAAAAACGTCAAATGTAATGATCAAAAATTACATTCAACATTACAGCAATAGGTTTGTAATAGAATATTAAAAATAATGTATTAAGATCATCTACACAAAAACTGATTCAATCAACACAAACAACATAACAATTCAAAAGGAGATTACAACGTTAATAGGATGAAATAGCCTAACTGTGACTTAGTATCGATATCCCTGTTGAACCGGCTTCGAGAAGTTAGCCTTCCATCTCCTTCTTCAAACTCCAAGCATTAGCCATCTTCTCCACAACCATTTTCAATTAGGTTCCAATCAAGCATCTCATACATAATATTTATCAAATATATACAATGAAAATAAAACAAAACCTCAAAAACTAGATCTATGATGCTTATAGATATAGAAAGACAAAATATGAAATCTAAGAAGTTTAGATACCTTTCTGATGATCTCCTTCGTTCTTTAATCTTCTCCATATTGTGTTGTCGTAAACCGCAACAATCACCACAGATCATCTCTAATGAAAGTCCACACGAAGATAGAAGGATGAAACCTTACTAGGAGATGGCTAGAATTCTTTCTTTGTGCTAGCAAAGACAAGAACTCTTGAGAGAGTTAGAGAGAAAAAAATGTGTGTGTAAGAAAAAGGACCTTTCTTTTTCATTTTTTTCTTACACAAGATGCACAAAATTCATTATAATTTTCTGCACCATTTGGCCTTCCATAACCCCCATCACTAATGGAAAGTTATGGGAAGTTAATGGTCATAAATAGCATGCATTAATGGAAGTTATGGGAAGTTAATGACCTTGAATAACATACATTAATTGAAGCTAACAACTCTTGTTTCTAATCCATTCCATATAACGTTTTCTACCATGATCAAATCACTATCACATCTCTCTCATATCTTGAATCACTATTCAAGGCCATTTTACTCATTGTTCGAATCTCCTATGTGTGTAACCCAGTAGGTTCTAAGTTATATTGGCCACTTGAATAAACACTTAATTCAAGTAAGTTAAGAGCAAAATCTAGCAATACATCATAACCCCCAATTGATTGGAAAGTCAGTGGTTTGACTACGAACGCTTCCATATGTAATTTTTTCATGCAAGATGTCTTTTCACCATCTATACCCCACTTGGTTTAGAGTATGGTTAAAGTGTCAACTCCTACTAGACTGACTACGTCACATCTAGTCCAAGTGTTATTAGATCTTGTCCTGAGGATCTCATTGCTTTATGTATCATTGAAGACTCTCTTCATGACATATATCTATTCTAGCCAGAGACTCCTGATTAATGACCCCGTAAAAAGGTCGTAGGTATCATCTCCTATCAAGAGTGGTGAATCCTTTATTGACTACTCAATTACCTCTAAATACCTGAAGCTATACCCAATCACCCCATGAGTAACCCCTGAAAGGCACTGATGAATGGAGTCAAAACACAAGATCAGTATCCGAGATATCCTTGAGCACCTCAAGTCAAAGGATACTTGCACCATTACTATGATGAGAGTATCATTGACACTGGAATAGAATATCCATATGATTGTCTCATAGTAGGTTAATCTACTGTACTTACTACCTTTAGTAAGCATCCATATGTTAACTCTAAACAACTTAACAACTTATGAGATCTATTGTTTGATCTAATCGAGGAATATAACATGTGCTAGTCTATCTAGATTAATGATATCCCATCTTATTAATCCTATGACTAGGGAAAGTTTAGATATTAACATAATTACACATGATAGGAA
>JAOSBO010015166.1:0-12609 GCA_027563915.1 Erythroxylum rotundifolium
TGATTAAAGGATACTTCAAAACCAGAATCACATAATTGACTTACACTAATCAAATTATGTTTTAAACCTTCAACTAGTAGAACATTATCAATACATGCAAAGGAATCTTTACTGATTTTGGCGATTCCAACTATTTTGCCCTGCTGGTTGTCTCTAAAAGTTACTAATCCTCCCTTCTTATCTTAAAGATCTAGGAACATAGACCTTCTTCCTGTCATGTGTCGCGATCATCCACTGTCCAAATACCATTGGTGATCGCTGCTTTTTCCAAGGAAGGAGGTCTACAGTAGATATTATGTTCCTTTTAGGTACCCAAATTTTCTTGGGTCCTTTATGGTTACTCTTACAATTATTCATAGAATGATAAAAAGAAGACTGGTGAAAATTCTTTCTATAAGGAACAAACTCCTTTTTGTAACAAGTATTGCTTTTAATAAACCCTAGACCACTCTTGTCATTAGGGTGTTGAAAATTTCCAATCATGTCATTCATTTTCTACGTACTTTCAGTAAAGATAGATAAATCTGCTGAGAGAGAATTAATCCTTTGTTTCAACTGACTAATTTCTTCAGATCTATCAATAGATACTTTTTTCTTTATATCGTTTGCTTGTTTCTTAAGACAACCGTTTTCTTTTTCTAACACTTCTGTGTTCCTCAAGTTTTCAGAAAACTTTCTTTTTAGGCATCTATACTGTTTTAGTATAACATGTGAATCTTCTAACAATTCTAAATATGCATCTTGAAATTCATTAAAGTTAGAAGTTACCTCCTCGTCACCCTCTTTTTCATCTATCAAGCATATATTTGCTTATTCTGATGCTCCTGAATTAGAATTAGATTCGGATGAATCCAAATCTTCCCAAGTTTCCATTATACTCTTTTTATTTCCTTTATTTTTCTTCGGTTCTCTTCCAATTAACAGACATTCAGACTTGTTGTGTCCTGATTTGTTACACTCGTAGCAAATGATAAAGGTCTTCTTGTTCATGACTTCTTCTTCGCTATTTTTCTTAAAAGAAAAATCTTTATGTCATTTTGCTTTCTGTTTTCATATCCTTATGATCTTTCTTGAAATGAAAAATAATTCGTCATCATCTTCACTTGAATCGTGATTAGATTCACTGGTATCATCATTCTTGACTTCTTCGATTTTTAATGCTTTTGACGAAGAACTTCTATTTCTCTGAGTCTTATGATTTTTCTGACTAGCCTTTAATGCTATGGATTTTTCTCTTTTAGGTTTATCTTCAAAGCTCTACTTCATACAGCAGCCTTTAAGCTCTACTTCATATATCTTCAAAGAACCAAGCAATTCGTCTAGCTTTAATTTACTCAAATCCTTGGTTTGTTGTATTGCAGTGATTTTGGGTCTCCATCATTTCGGTAGACTTCTGAGAATCTTATTCACATGGCCTTGATTATCGTAGATTCTCCTAAGAGCTTTAAGTTCATTAACAATAGTTTGAAATTGTCCAAATATTTGATCAATAGACTCATCTTCTTTCATTTTAAACAGCTCATACTGATGTACGAGAATATTGATCTTGGACTCTTTGACTTGGTTTGTGCCTTCATGTGTGATGGATAGAGTGTCCCACATTTCCTTTGTAGTTTCGCATCCATGAACTTTATCATATTTACTTCTGCTTAACGCACACTCAAAAAGAACTTGGCCTTTGAATTTAGTTGAAATCTAGCTTTGAGATCAGCTGACCATCTGTTATAAGGATTGGTATTTCCTTCATCATCTATTTGTACGTATGGTCCATTCTCGATGATATCCTAAAGATCAATGTGTGTGGATTCTATAAAGAGTTGCATCCTGTCCTTCCAATAATGATACTCTTCACCATTGAACCCAGGAGGTCTTGTGACGAAGGCACCTTCAGCTATAAAACATGTGATTCAGCCATGGATCTTTCTCCTCACTTTGTAAAGGTGGTTCTTAGAAACCGAGCTCTAATACCAATTGAAGTAAATCACACATTAATATAGAATTTATGTACAATACACAAGAAAGGGGGTTGAATTGTGTATTCTTTTCGTGAATACAAAATCTTTAATAAATCTTGTTAAGAACTTCTCTAACTTGTTAAAAGAATATCACAAAAATTGTACGAAAATTGTTACGAAGTTAAATCGCAAATAACTTCTATATACTTGTTTAACAACAAAATAAAATAAAGTAAAAGGATAGAAGATAGATGCTGCGATTTTTATACTAGTTCACTCCAAACTGTGGGCTACGTCCAGTCCTTAGAGTTCGTCTGAGTATTTCACTATACTTCGACAAATTACAAGTATTCTTTCTTCCCTTCTAGAGCCTCTTCAGGTCTCTTACACGAAGTATTTTTTCTGCTACTTAGCCTCTCCAAACTCTTAGCCTTTTCTTTTCCTCACTAGAAGGATATTGTGAGCTTTTGTTACAGTAGGGTTAGCTCTCTTAGTATCGCACTAAAGAATTTTTATTTTCTAAGTAAACACTTGGAAGCTCAAGGATCAATGATTTTTCAAAAGGTTATAAGATTGTCTAATCTTCGACTACGACTAGTATTTATAGCCTAAGTCTCCAACTGCTTCTTGATTCTTGATAACTACTTCTTGAATCTTGATAACCATTATTTAGTTGAGTTCTGTAACTAACTCTAACTAAGTAACTGTTTGACGTACTAGCATATCTTCTTCTTTGTATCGTCTGTGTTTTCCACTTCTTCTGTGTTTTCAACTTCTTCTGTATCTTCTGCTTCTTCTGTGTTCTGTGCTTTTTCTGTGTTTTGCGCTTCTTTTGTGTTTTCACTTTTTCTGTGTTTTGCGCTTCTTCTATGTTTTCCTTTCTTCTGTGTTTTGCGCTTCTTCTGCGCTTTCACTTTTGTATTTTACACTTCTTTTGTGTTTTCCTTCCTTCTGTGTTTTACGCTTCTTCTGTATTTTCACTTCTTCTATGTTTTCCTTTCTTCTGTATCTCCATTTCTTCTGTGTTCTGTGCTTCTTCTACACACTTAACACACTTATCAAAAACGTTCATTTATTTCTAACATTATAATTATTTGATTGTCATCAAAATTAATCATCGTGAAGTCCTCTTGACTTAACAGATGACAGCCTGGAAACCATCTGAAATATTTTGGCTTCAAGTCTCCAACAAAGGTAAACCCGATATGGTGGCCACTTTTCATGCCCTATTTCCTATTTACTCAGAGAACGAATGTATACGCTTCAAAACTTTAGAGATAGGGAATTAATTACTCCTCGATACTTTGACTTTAAATTATTAGAAACTATAGGAGTGAGGAGAGAAATTGATAGATTAGCTGAGCACATTGGTTGGAGTAGGTTCATTTGTTAAGGATAGGTTTTCAGCACTAGACACCATAATACTAAAATGGATACATTTTGGTTAAGGATAGGTGGCAATGCTTATAAATTGGATTATAATGTCATTCATTCACTTTTCAATTTATCAAACATTAAAGTTTTAGATGATTACGATGACTTTTATGTGGATGATTATTGGAAAATTCTAATGGGTGAAGAAAATTTTAACTGTAAGAATGCACCAAGCACTTTAATTCATAGCGTCGAGCATTTATTTCTTCATAAATTTATGTGCTTAATGGATTTCAATAAAAATGAAAGTAATAAGTGCTTGACTAAGGAACTTTTCTTCCTTTGGTACATAGATCGAAAAATTAAGATAAATACCTCTTATTAGATTTTTCAATCTATTGTGAGTTATGTTAATAAGAAGAGCTCTTATTATGGAATGTCATACATTGTTACTGCTTTGGCTCTATGTTATAGTTTTGATGTGGAAAATGTGCGTATAACTCGATATGATATATTTGACATATCTTATTTGAAGCGCTCTAAAATTTTGGAGCCCCATTCTATAGAGCTATGAAATCTTTAGATGCGCATTACAGCAAAGAACAAGAAGGGGTAAAGATGCAGTCATTTCTCGACCATCCATGTCTTAAGCACCCACAAAGCATCAAGAAGAAGTAATGGAAGAGGAACCAATTGCATCCATAGAGGTCGATAGATTTCAGCAAATCCTCGATTAGATGGTCTTTAATCATCAGCAAATGACGTTGCAAATTAATGAGCTCGACCCCAGAGGAGACAAGTCCATAAGGAGCAACACTACATGAAGAAGAAATTCCTCAAATTCTTCCAAAAGAATAATTTTAAAGTTCCTTCTCCAACACCTTCGCCAGCACAATCTCCATGAGCTCTCTTCCCTAAAATTTTTACATTATTTTATTTCTTTAGTTTGGTTTGATGTCATTTGTTTGGCTTAATGTCTTTTATTTAGTTTGATGTCTTTTATTTGGTTTAATGTCTTTTGTTTGGTTTGATGTCATTTTACAAGTTTGTGGTTGCCTTGTGACAATGTGTGTTTTAAGTGTGGGGAGGTGACACTTGCTTTGTCAATTGCATTATCTTAATCACTGTTTGCATTTTTTAAAATAGGATGCATGTTTTAGGTATATTATGTTGTTTTGTGTTAAACATAAACATTGGAACCAAACTTAAATCATTTTTATTCTTTTTTCATGAGATTCTGTTACACTAGTTGGAATGAGATTGAATGCATGCTTGAACTTGGATTAGGCTACTTAAGTAGAGAGTGAACCATGTTGAGTGATGAAAAGTAATTGGTTGCATAAGCTTACTCACAATTTGACACTTGAGCAATGACGTAGTGTAGAGATGCATTTTCATTTAAGCCAATATGAGGATTAAGCTAATATGACTTCATTTATAGTCATTTTATTTCTCTTTTGTATGATGCTTCCATAGGTTATTACCTTTAGAATTTTCTTTTAATCGGTTTGACTTTACTGGATGCATGCTTAATAGAGATGATTAAGGCCCTTTTTTCTTTAAACCTTTGTCTTAATTGACCTACCTTTTTATTATCTCTTGCTACACCTGTTGAACCTTAACCATTTTGTTTCTTGCAAAACACCCAACATTTTAAAACCTGAAACCCCATTAACTTACCTCTTCACAAGCCTAGTAGAATATTAAGTGATGTATTAGTTAGGATAAATTTTTTCTGAAGATAAGTTGAGTAATACTTTTGCTTTTAAGTTACATTGTAGTTAATTGCTATTTTGTTTCTTACATGTTATTAAAAAGAAAAGTAATAAGGAAAAACAATTTAGTAGCATCAATCAGTGTAGAGTAATAGTATATTTTCATTTATATCTTAAAAGTAAGTTTTGTTATCCCCTTGTCCATTTATTACTTTACGAATGCCTGTGTTAAACCATTTACCATTTTTACCCACCTTAACCTTACCACATTACAACCCTAAGCAAGTCGTTTTGATCTATTTACGCATATGATCATTATAGAAAAGAATTAGTGTATTAATAAGCCTATGGTAGTGTAATTTCCTATAAGAAGCTTAAGTGAAACACTAAACATCAAACACTTGAGAGAAATGAGTGAAACTGTAAGGAAGCTTCATTTTGAATCTATACTTTATCTTTAAGTTATGGTGCCATATGTTGAGTTTGCTTATGTACACTAATGAAAAGTAGTCAAGATATGTATAGTAGATTGACGTTTGAGTTAGTCAAAATTTGAGAGATTGCAGGTTTTGATCTTTGTGGAAATGAAGTAATGGAATCGATTGGTTGTGTTTGATTTTTCTTGAGGATAAGCAAAGATTTAAATGTGGGGAAGTTGATAGTTATGCATTAATGTGTGTTTTTCTAAGTATTTGGCATGTGTTTCTTGCATAATATGTTATTATTGTTGTGTTTTAGAATTCATTTTGTATGTTTTCATTTAGTTTGATCTTCATTATTTTTCTTTTATGTTTAACATTAATTCAGGGTAAGAATTAATTATTTTGATGTAGGAATAGAGGTTGAGCAACTTTATGATTGAGTTAAAGAACAAAAGAGGAGAAGAGAAAAGGAAGCATTATGATGCGAGAACCTACAATCATAGGATGTCTAACTCGAGGACATATGCAAGGGTTCAATTAATTTTTAGGATTTTTGGAGTATATAAGATAATTAACCCCTATGGACGAGGGGGGATAGGAGAGCTTCATGTAGAATAGCCTCCTTAAGTGAGAAACACAGGGTTGGAGTCTTGAGAGAGGTAAAGATTCAAGGATCATCAATTACAATTAGGAAAATAGCATATCAACATCAGAATTTTCAGATTCATGCACAAGAAGAGAAGGAGTTTTCTTCATTTGGGTTTCTTTCATTTTTCTCTTCTAGTATTTGTAAGATGGAATATTTGATTGTTGGTGATGTTATGGACACCATGAGTGGCTGATTTCTTTTTAAGGATTATTTTTGAACTATTTTTTTAAACTCCTATTTTATTGATTTAAATGAAAGATGTCTTTGATGAATGTTAAATATTTATATACCGTGCAATAGATTGAGAGTCAGTAATTAGTTTAGAATTTCACAATGAGAATTGGCATTCTATAGACCTACATTCATCAAGTTAATTGATTAGTTAAAAGAGAGATCTTGGATAATTTAATTGATCACCCACATAGTTGAATTGGTAGACTGATTTGATAGATTGAGATATTGCTTAATCACCTTCATTTAATTTGGATAAGGACAATTAATTACACCTTGAGAGAGGATAGTTGTAACATCCCAACATATACCTTGGAAGTATTATAGCATGTCTAAGGAATATTAAAAAGTGAACATAATGAATTAACTATATCTTAGTAAGAGATGTAATGGTACCTCATGTATAAATGGATAATTTGTTTGCTTTGGCATGGACATACATACTTAGACCTGAAATATGTATGGAAAATTTTGTTATGTTTCCTTGAAATTATAAATGTTATGTGAGGGAAATTGATAAAAGAAGCATTCAATAAGTAAATGAGATGTTTTTGGATAAATTGGATGAATTTTTATCTTGCTTTTGCATGACAAGACTGAATTTCGTTGATTTGGGATGTGTACCTCGTTGAATGGATAGGTTCTACTAAATAAACTTCTATAATTTAGCCATATCTTGGCTTATATACCTCCAAATTGGATAATTTCAATTGTAAATTAATCTAGAGACATAGATCTAAAACTTTCATGGAAGAACGGAAATCTAATTCTGCCTCTAAGATTTTTGAATTCTGGTTTAAAGTTGAGTTTTGGCTATTGTCTGTATTTTCGAATAGCCTATAATTTTTGGGTTATAACTCCCAATATAATTAACCAAATTGCATGAAATTTATGTTATAAGAAATTTAAGACATATGGGAATCAAATAAATTGATAAGATTATAGGAAAATTTGGTAATTAAAGGAAGAACGAGGACCAATATGCAATTAGTCAACTCATGGACCAATAAGATTAAAGCATGTGTGTCCAATGGAATTGTAATGCATGGTCCACAAAATTATAACACATGGCCCAATAGAATTGTAGCACATGGTGTACTAGCATTGCAACACACGATCTAATATAATTGCAACACATGGTCCAATAGGATTGTGACATATGGACCAATGAGATTAAAACATGTGTCTAAGACCAGAAAATTCATGAAAAGGAACTTGGAGAGGGGAGATGGACGAAAATTTGATGGCTTAACTTCATGTTTTTCTCCTCTCCACTTCACCTTCTTCATCCGATCATTTTAAATGGTGATTCAAGCAAAACCGAAGAGAATGGGAAGGAAATGTTTTATAAGAACTACTTTGCCAATTTTAAGGTTTGGGACTTCACTTAGTTTATTTCTGTATTTGTGTATCATTGAATGGATAGAAAGATTCATTTGGATATGGAATTATTTATGGTAGAATTGGATGAATATGACAAGAGATCATTGTGTAGTAGAATTCTGTCTAGGGTTTGTTTGAGTCAGTCACGTTGTTTGAGTCATAACTCAGCTTAAAGACCCCAAATTGTGTCATTTTAGTTTCATATGAAACCTAATGCATAGAGCCAAATCTCCATAGAAGAGAATCTGACTTAGTTCTGGCTCTAAGACCTTGGAAATCGAGATTAAAAAGGTGACCTGATACTACCCCTATTTTGGAGAAGCTTAGGATATTTTGCTTATGTCTGATGATTTAGAAGTTCAAATGATCTGTTTGTTGGAGCTATAGTAAATTACGATATAGAGAAACATTTTTTTGAAGAATTTATTGTCTAAAAAATTCAGTTTTTAGGTCATAATAGCCATACAATACTGATCCAAAAACTTGTCTTGTGAAAACAATTGTTTCAAGGTTTCGAGTCACTTATCTCACAATTGTGTGAAATGATTAGGAAGGTAAAAAAAATGGGGTTTTGTGCAATTAATGAACTATATAAGGTAAAGTTAACTTATTTGGTACAATAGGAAGTAAATGGATTTGTTAAAAGTGTGTTCGAACTTTAATTGGTATCCGAAGTAATTAAGTAATAGTTAGTTTAAGTATGCATTATTAATGGAGATGATAATATAAAGGATGTATGGTTTAATAATGACGAATACATTGTTGAATTACTTAGTGTGATTATGAATGAATGAGTTCCTAAAGGTTATGGATTACAAACTGAATATGGATGTTTGTGAATTGGGAATTTCTGCGATAATATTGTAACAATATCGGACCATTAGTTGTCCGAGGAGTTTGATAGTTATTGGAAGTGCTTTCTAATTGTGTGCATAAACATAATTGTGAGATGACTCAACATTTCTATTGATGCCTAATTGCACATATCTATATTTATAAGGTATGTTATGTTTGCTTAATGTTAATGAATAAGTTCATTTGGAGCAAAATAGAATAAAGACATATATTGTACTTCATCCTTTACATAAAATTCTAAAATCTAAAATGGTATGTTTTAAAATTGTTGAGTCCTAGTTATGGGTAACTAGGCATGCCTAAAAGGATTAGCAGCTACTTCTGAAATTAGACACTAAGGTGTCTTTTGTAACCAAACACTATTGTGTCTTCTATACCAAGCACTTCGGTGTCTTCTGATTTTAGACACTTCTGTGTCTTATGTTTCAAAGACTTAAGTCTCTTCTCTTTTGGATACCAAATATGGTATCTTCTGTTCTGATCCCATTACCCACTTCTGTAAAAAGGATTAGCAAGCTAATTTGTTTTATATTTTGTTACATGCACAATTCTGATATAATCATGTTTTTCTGAAATAACTAAGTTCTGTTCTGATATAATATTCAAGCAAGTCCTATTCTAGTACTGTCAAGTTCAATTCTGAAATTTTGGTATTTTGTTATGATATTTGAGAGTTTTTTCTAAAGCAAATATATCCTGTTTTATTTGTCATACTTTGTTCTCAGATACATATTGATTAAAATGCACTTTTATATGGACAATTAAAGATTGTTTGAAATGTGATCTGATTCTATATATGTGAATGTCAGACGACTGTTAGAAAATAGTAGCCAAACCATATTTTGTTTAGTTATTCCCCACTAAGCTTTATGCTTGGCACGATGATTTTGCCTTCACGTAGGTTATGATAAGAAGGTTTAAAAACTGGGCCAAAGACAATCATAGTGGCCATGAAGAATGTATTTTGTTCTGGAAATGTTCAGTTTGTTTTGAGTTGTTCTTTAATGTAATGAGGTATGTTGGATTTTGTGTTTTGTTTAATGGTTTGTAAAAAAAACCCTTATTACAGTTTGGATTTGGATTTAAGGTTTGTATGTAATAAGTATTATGTGTATGTTATGTTTAGAATAGAACCCAACCAATGAAGAATGAAATGTATGCTCTTTGAATTTCTAGAAATGCTTTAGTATGTATTGGATTACTTTGGTTCTATTTTGTGTAGTATGTGCATATCCTTCCAAGGGGTGTATGAGTGTTACATTGTTTAGTATCAGAGCATGGTTTAGGCAATTCTGGTTTAACCAGCGCTTAACTACTACTCATCCCTGAGTGTAAAAGTTGTGTTTTGGCCTAATGTAGTTTGTCCCATGTCTTGGTTTGAGTTTTAAGTATGGAAAGATATCATAAGGTTGTTGAAGAGGTTGCTGAAAGTAATACTCCTACGTGATTTAGTCTATCTATATTTGGACCCTCTGAAGTAAATCGAGATGAATGATGATCTATTAGAGTGTGATAAAATGAAAGTTTGTTGATATCCTAATATAGGAGATACTACATGGTTCAATATGTTAGACATAGAGTCAGTGTATTTGTATTTATGGTTATATTAAAGAATATGTGATTAGTATTATGTTGTGGTTGTATACCTTTAAATTGATGTGGAAGTAAATATATTTTCATGGCTTTGACGGAGTAAAGATTAGAGATGTAAGTAAAGTGATGGGATTTAAAGTGTGCAAGCAAAGTTAAAAAGAAACCCATAATTTATATTACCTTGAAAAGTTGAACTTGGTACTGGAATGTTTGTTTAGGTATCAAGTTAAGAGTTTGTGATTCAGTATAATATTGTAACATTAGGTTTGATATTAGAATTTCATGATGGTTATGTATTTTAAATTTTTGAATTGATGGAGAACATATGTAAGTAAGATGAACTAAATGATAATGATATAAATAGAAGTCCTAAAGATTAAGTTGATCAATTATTGTGAGTGTACATCTAATAATGTGATTGCTTTGGTGAATGATATTACACTGTACTTATGTATTATATGCTTGGATATGAAAGTAATTGAGATCAAGGTATCATCCAAATAAGATATTAATTGGTGACCTTTTTTTTGAAAATAAATCTCTAGATAAGATGCAATGATCTTAATGGTACATGCTGAGGTATAAGAGTAAATATGCACACTACTATTTCATCAAGCTTTAATATATAGAACATTCAGATTAAATGACATATGATAGTGATTAATCTTATTGAGATATTATGAATGGTAGAAAAGGAAAGTCAAATATAGTTGACTGAACAACACAAATTATTAAGGAAAGAAATCTCTTGTATAAGAACTTTCTCTGAATTGTGCCATGTAAATCAAATGTTCCATTTCTAGGAATGAATAAGCATTTGGATAAGTATGAGACTCAGGTGCAAAAAGCAGAATATACTATAGAGAGTGCATGTACTTTGTCTATTGTCAAGTATCCAAACTATTTTATTGGGTTCTTGACTATGAGATGACACTATTGCAATTATTAGAAGGACTTTGATCCACAAAGTATTCTATGCTAGAATGTTTAGGAGGTACAAGTCAAATTCAATGTATGTGTACAACAGTTATCAAACTAGTATGATAACTTATTAGTTAGCCCTTCAATATCCTCAGCTACTCTTATCAAGTATGAATTTCGATGAAAAAATTCTTTTAAGGGGGAGAGAAATGTAACGCCCCAATATATACCCTAGAAGTATTATAGCATGTCTAGGGTGTATTAAAAAGTGAACATAATGAATTAAGTACATATTAGTAAGAGATGTAAAGGTATCTAATGTAAAAGACAAGGGTAAATGGATAATTTGTTCGCTTCGGTATGGACATACATACTTAAACGTGAAATATGTATAGAAATTTTTGATATGTTTCCTTGAATTTATAAATGTGATGTGAGGGGAATTAATAAAACAAGCATTCCATAAGTAAATGGGATGTTTTTGGTTAAACTAGATTTATTTTTGTGTTGCTCTTACATGATAAGACCGAAGTTAGTTGATTTGGGATGTGAACCTCGTTGAATGGATAGGTTCCACTGAATAGACTTCTATAATTTGGCCATATCAAGGTCTGTATGCCTCCAAATTGGATAATTCTAATTGTAAATTAATCTAGATACATAGATCTAAAACTTTCATGTAGGAACCAAAATCTTATTCTGCCTCTAAGCTTTTTGAATTCTGGTTAGAAGTTGAGTTCAGCCTATTGTCCTTGTTTTTAAAGAGCTTGTAGTTTTTAGGGTATAAATCCCGATATAATTAACCAAATTGCATGAAATTTATGTCATTAGAAAATTAAGAAATATGGGAATGAAATAAATTGATAAGATCATAAGCAAATGTAGGAATTAAAGGAAGAAGAAGGACCAATATGCAATTTTTCTAAAGTTAAATCATGGATCAATAAGATTAAAGCAAATGTGTCTAATGGAATCGTAACACATGGTCCAATAGAATTATAACACATGGCCCATTAGAATTATAACAGATGGTCCTATAGCACTGCAACATATGGTCTAATAGAATTGTAACGTATGGTCCAATAGAATAGTAACACATGTTCCAATAAGATTGTGACTTATGGACCAATGAGATTGAAACATGTGTCTAAAACAAGAAAATTCATAACATGACATATGTAGAGGGGAGCCAGACGAAAATTTGATGTCTTAAGTTTATTTTATTCTCCTCCATTTCGCCTTCTTCATCCCATCATTTTTCACTTGGTGATTCAAGCAAAACCAAAGAGAAAGGGATGGAAAAGCTCTAGAAGAACTACTTTGCCAATTTTAAGGTTTGGAACTTTACTTAGTTGATTTCTGTATTTGTGTATGTTTGAATGGATAGAAAGATTCATTTGGATGTGGAATTGTACCTGGGATGTGATAGTTGTATTTTGCATGATGTTTTAGGGTTTAATTTGTTATGCATTTAGTGTTAAAGTGAGTGTTGAGCATGCATTTAAAGCTTA
>JAOSBO010015191.1:0-12607 GCA_027563915.1 Erythroxylum rotundifolium
TTAAAGAGGTAAGGGAATTATAAACTTGGTATCCTGTGATAACATGTGTTGTTTGATGTTTAATATGGATCAATTGTGTACTAAAATGGGGAAGAATTGAGGTTTGATACATGTCGGAAACTGGTTCGGATGAGTAGTTCTATTGGATAGGTTTTGGTATTTTAGCCATATCTTGCTCTGTAGATATCCAAATTGGATGAATTTAAATTCTTATTAAACTAGAAACTTATATATAAAGCTTTCATGAAGGAGTACAATTTGATTTCTATCACTAAGCG
Organism: Erythroxylum rotundifolium; assembly: GCA_027563915.1. NCBI lineage: Eukaryota > Viridiplantae > Streptophyta > Magnoliopsida > Malpighiales > Erythroxylaceae > Erythroxylum > Erythroxylum rotundifolium. The sequence continues at coordinate 279 of JAOSBO010015191.1, forward strand.
TATCAAAAGTTGGCTTGAAGTTGAGTATCTAGAATCTGTCATTGTTTGTGAACAGTCTGTAGTCATTTGGGGATAAGTTTCAAAATACTGAACCAAATTGCTTAACATTGGTGTCAGTAGAAATAAAGGAACAAATGTTTAGAAGATTGTTTGGACTAAATATTTCATTTTCATTGTCAAAATGATTGTGTAACATTGATCCGAAGGTTTGTTTTGGGAAGAGCTGGAAGAAGTTGAAAAAAAAGGTAGTGCATAATGCTGTTTGACAGTCTTGAACATCTTTCATTCCTTTGGTTATAACTTCTTCTCAAGACGTCTAATTGACATGGGAATTAAACCAATGGACTCTTAAGACATTAATCTTCATCTCCACCAAAAATTAGGACTTTTTGAAATGGATTGATTAAAGAATTTAAGTTAGAAATATGACTGTACTGAAGTAAGATAACTGGGATGGTTTTACTAAATATACTTCAGTATATCTTGATCTATAGTTTTTCAGATGGAGTGATTCTTGTTTTGAATTAAACTAGATTCATAAGGATACAAATTGTATGAAGTGAGGAAATTCTAATTCTACCTTTAGGAATTTCAGAATCTGATTAGAAGTTGAGATAAGAATTCTGTTGAAGCTTAAGAATAGTCTGAAATCTTTTGGGCATAACTTTCAGTATACATGACAGCTGCTTCTGTTACACTTTAGTATTTGAAATTTCAGTGTCTTCTATTATTGACACTGGGGTGTCTTCTGTTATTGTGACATAAGTCTCTTCTATGATATGATACCAATTATGGTATCTTCTGTATAAGTCCCGTTACCCACTTCTGTTTATGGATTAACAATTATTTGGTTTTGTAATTCTGACATATGTTTGATTATGACATAAACATTATTGTGTTCTAATTCTGAAGGGTTTATACCCTCTTGTGATATTCAGTTATGTTAATTATAAAGTCTGTTCTGAAATACATTATGTATGATTTATTGTTTAATGCATGTGTATGTTGTTACATGATTCAATATGATAAGTTGTCAGTTTATCCATAGATTAGTTATTACTCACTAAACTATATGCTTAGTATGGTGGATTTGCCCCGTGTAGGTTCTGAGCGACGTTTTTAAAGACTGGAACAAGACAACTGCAATGGCCAATGAAGTCTGAGTGTTATCTTGAAATTAATGTAAAATATTTGGTTTGAATTTTGGGCTTGTATCTGATATGTATATGTGAATTTGTTTGTAAATTTGTAACAACAATACTTCAGTTTGATTTAGATTTTTTTTCTGCGAGTTTGTGTTACGTAATATGTAATTTAATGTATGTTTGCCTAAATTGTTTATTGGAAGTTTTTGTATGCATTGATTTGTTTGTGCTGTTTTGTGTAGCATTCATATATCCTTCCAGGGGGTATGTGGGTGTTATAATTTTTGGTATCAGAGCATAGTTTAGGTGATTCTAGTTTAACCAACCTTCACTATTGCTTCTATTGAGTGTACAAGTTATGTTTTGGCCTAATGCGGTGTCCCATGTTTTGTCTATAGAATTTATGATGGAAGAATCTTGCGACTCTGTTGACGAAGTTATTGAGAGCAATTAGCCCGAGCAAACTCGTCCAGAAATACCTAGACCTCGGGGGTCAATCAAGGTGAAGCTAGGATGCCACCTCCTCCTCCAGCTTAGGGAGAGGCTTTGATTAAGCTGTCTTAGGATATAATGACATTGCTGCATCGGTTGATAGCACCTAAGGCTTCGATTGATTAGCTGAGGAAGTATGGAGCTGGGAAATTTACTGGGACATCTCTGGAGGAATCTGAAAAGGTTGAGTTTTGGATTAAGAAGTTGAAGAGGGTACTGGATGAAATCAATTGTCCAGCTGAGTAGATGGTGCACTGTGCTGTCTCCCTTCTGCAGGGAGCAACTTATGAATGGTGGAAGTTCGATATGAGGAATCCTCAGCTACCGATATGTTTGACTTGGGATTTCTTTTCCCAAGAATTTAAATCTAAGTATGTGACAGAGGCTTATAGAAAGAATAAATAGAAGTAATTTCTGAACTTGAAGCAGAGAAACTTATCAATTGCTGAGTATGATCGGGAGTTCAATCGAATCAGTAAGTATGCACATGAATCTGTGCTTACTGAGGAGTTCCGATGTCATCAGTTTGAGGATGGATTGCATGATTACATCAAGGAGCATCTAGCAGCAATTACATTGTTACAGCAAGTGACATACCATCAACTGGTACAAGCTACAGTGAAAATTGAGACATAGGAGATGGTTATGAGAGAAAGAGTCAAAGAAGGGGTTTTGGTAAAGGAGGCCAGTCCTCGGGGAAATAGAGTCGGGAAGGTACTACTTCGACTTCTGCACTAGAAAATACTCCGAGATCTCTGACATGGGGAAGGTGACAAAACTTTCTCTCTTTGGTTATTTCTGGAAGGGGGTCGTCTAGAGGTCGAGGTTCTGAACCCTACATCATTGGGGTGTTTACAGAAGGACTACGGGAGCCTGTTTTCGTTATTTTAGTACTGAACATAAGATAGCCAGTTGCCCTCTTAACTAGGCTCAGACATCACAAGCCAGTCAAGAGGCTTTCATGCGTTTGTTGGGAATAGAGGATGTGGTAGAGGTCGAGGAGGATCTAGGCAAAATAGACCGAATCGGAGTAAGCAATCGGAAATAGTTGACCGACCAGCTGTGCCTACTGCTTCTGTTCGAGCTTATGCACTGAAAGCTCATGAGGATCAGGATGCACCGGATGTCATTGCTAGTATTATTTCTCTCTTTGATTATAAAATGTATAAATTAATTGACCCTGGATCTATACACTCATATATCTGTGTTGGAGAAATATTTGATATGAAGATGTCTATAAACCAGTTAGAATATAACATTCATGTGACCAGTCCTCTGGGTAGTAGTGTGTTGGTTAATCAGGTGTTTAAGAATTGTCCTATTATGATTAAAGGAACTGAGTATGTAGCGGATTTGATTAAATTGCCATTTCATGAATTTGATTTGATTCTTGGTATGGATTTGTTATCTAACCATTAGGCAGTAATTGACTGTAATGCTAAGACAATTATGTTTAAGAGACCTGATCAGTCCGAGATAGTGTTGCATGGCATCTGCACTAGTTCCTTAGCTAATGTGGTATCTGCTATGCAAGCTAGAAAGCTCCTCAGGAAGGATGTGAAGCTTATCTAACTTTTGTGCTTGATTCCCAAAAGAAGGGTAGTAAGGATAAATTGCTTGACATTCCTATAGTGAATGAATTTCCAAATGTATTTCCTAAGGAATTACCTGGACTGCCTCCTGAAAGAGATGTGGAGTTATCTACTGAAGTTATACTTGGCACTACTCCTATATCTAGAGCACCATACAGAATGGATCCTACTGAGTTAAAGGAGTTCAAGGTGCAATTACAAGAACTTCTGGATAAGGGGTTTATTAGACCCAGTGTGTCACCGTGGAGAGCACTAATATTGTTTGTTAAGAAAAAGGATAGCACACTATGGATGTGCATCAATTACAGGCAACTGAATAGAGTCACAGTGCAGAATAAGTATCCATTGCCAAGGATTGAAGACTTATTTGATCAGTTGAAAGGTGCAGGAGTGTTTTCAAAGATAGATCTATGATCGGGTATTATCAGCTTTGGGTAAAGGGTGTAGATGTACCGAAGACTGCATTTATGACCCGTTATAGACATTATCAATTCCTAGTAATGCCATTCGGGTTAACTAATGCTCTAGCAACATTTATAGATCTGATGAATAGAGTGTTTAGGCTTTATTTGGACCAATTTGTTGTGGTGTTTATTGATGATATCCTGTTCTATTCTAAGAATAAACAAGATCATGCTGAGCATCTCCGAATTGTATTACAGACTCTAAGGGAAAGACAGTTGTATGCTAAGCTGAGTAAGTGTGATTTTTGGCTTTGGGAGATATCATTTTTAGGGCAAGTTGTCTCTTCTGAAGGAATCAGAGTTGATCCTAGTAAGATGGAAGCGATTGTTAATTGGAAACCACCATGGAATGTAACAGAAGTGAGAAGTTTTCTAGGCCTGGCTGGTTATTACCATCAGTTTGTTAAGGGATTCTCAGTGATAGCATCCCCTTTAACTAAACTGTTACGGAAGGGAGTGAAGTATGAATGGTTTGATAGCTGTTAGAGTAGCTTTGATCAGTTAAAAAATATGCTTGCTGAAGCTTCTGTATTAGTTCAACCTACTTCTAATAAGGAGTATGTTATGTATACTAATGCATCTGGAATTGGTTTGGGTTGTGTTTTGATGCAGGAAAGAAAGGTAGTTGCTTATGCCTCTAAGCAACTAAAGACTCATGAACAGAATCACCTTATTTATAATCTGGAACTTGAAGTAGTAGTGTTTGCCTTAAAAATTTGGCAACACTACCTGTATGGTGAAAGGTGTAGAATTTTCACAGATTATAAAAGTCTAAAGTATCTACTTACCCAGAAGGAACTCAATCTGAGACAACGATGTTGGTTGGAATTACTTAAAGACAATGATTGTATTGTGGACTACCATCTAGCTAAGGCTAATGTTGTAGCTGAAGCCTTGAGTCGAAAGACCATCTCAACATTATCACTTAAGTAGAATGTATGGAAACTGGGATTTGATGGAGCTTTGATGGCTCAATTAAAAGCAAGGCCAACTTTGAGACAGGAGATTTGTGACACCCAAAGAACTGATGATAAGTTACAACAACTTATCTTGGCTACTTAGGAAGGTAAACAGTTTGATTTTTCTGTGCAAGGTGATGGTGAATTGTATTATAAGGATTAGCTGTGCCTGCTAGCTAATGATGAATTGAAGAAAAAGCTATTGTTTGAGGCTCATAATACAATATTTACTATGGGATAACATTACCATGGATTTTGTCACTGGACTACCTCTTACTCAAAGGAAGCATGATGCTATATGGGTGGCTGTAGATAAGTTCACCAAATCTACTCATTTTCTGCCTGTTCATCCTAACTATTCTTTGGATAGGCTTGCAGATTTGTATGTAAATAAGATAGCAAGACTGCATGGTGTACCATTGTCTGTCATTTTAGATTATGATCCTCGATTTACTTCGAGATTTTGGAAAAGTTTACAGAAGGTTATGGGAACTCAGGTTAAGTTTAGTACTGCTTTCTATCCCTAGACAGATGGACAATCTGAACGAGTTATATAGATATTGGAAGATATGTTGTGAAGTAGTGTGTTAGAGTTTCCCTAGAGTTAGGATAACTATCTGACTCTGATGGAGTTTGCTTACAATAATAGTTGTCAGACAAGTATTGGCATGGTACCTTATGAAGCGTTGTATGGTAGGAAGTGTAGAACTCCGGTACGTTAGACCGAGTTAAGTGAAAACAAGATGATTGGGCCAAAAATTGTGAAAGATACTGAAGAAAAGATTCAGATTATTCAACAAAGATTGAAAGCTGCCAGTGATAGGTAGAAGTCTTATGCTGATCGAAAAAGGAAAGATATTGAGTATCAAGTGGGTGATAAGGTGTTTTCGAAAGTGTCACCATGGAAACACATACTTCGGTTTGGAAAGAAGGGTAAGCTTAGTCTGAGATTCATCGGTCCTTACGAAATTCTAAAAAGAGTTGGACCAGTAGCTTATTAGCTGGCTCTTCCTGAAGAATTGGCCAGGTTACATGATGTGTTTCATGTTTCTATACTAAGAAGATATCAGTCTAATATGATACATAAAATTCCAGTGCAAGAAATTCAGGTACAACCGGATTTGTTGTATGAAGAAGGGCCCATTTCTATCTTAGCTAGAGAAGTTAAACATCTCATGAACAAGTCAGTGCCGTTGGTAAAAGTACTCTGGCAACATTATGGATTTGAGGAAGCAATATGGGAACCTGAAGAAACCATGAAAGCTCAGTATCCTCGACTATTTTAACAGGTATGAATTTTGAGGACAAAATTCTTTTAAGGGGGAGAGAGTTTTTAGGCCCCAAAATATGCCTTAGTTGAAACGATGCATGATCATGAAAGTGTATATGAGATAGGAGTTAAAATTGTGTTACGATTTTGATGTAAAAGGTATATGACTTGAATTTTGGTATTAATGGACTATAGTTAGTAAATTGGGATTTCATGATACCATTAGAGAATTGAGGTATTTAAATGTATATTTGGACTAGGAAAATTGTCAAGTGGCAAGTTAGGTTGGTACATGAAAATTAGAATGATGAAGCCTATGAGTTAGTGATATGTGGCATAGCTAATATGTTGACATTTGGCATCATCCATTATGTGACAAATGGCTTGGCAAAAATGTGAACAATGGCATTGTTAATAAGTTGACAAGTGGCCTAATGGAAGTGTTGCAATAGGCAGCATAAAAGGAGGGCAAAATGGAAGGCATGCATTAGAGGCATGTTTCCATTCATCAAAGAGACACCTAGTAGCTTAGGTGTTACATTCTTATAAGAAAATTCCAGCAGCCCTCACTTTGTTTCCAATCTCTCCACCGAAATCATCCTTATCCATGTTCTGAATTTTTGCATCAATCCTCTATGTTATCACACAAAGTCCTTTGCCAAACTATTCATTAAGGGAGCTACTTTATGTTATCCTTTTTGTTGCTGTCTCTATGGTGTGAAGAATCATCTTAGTTCCACATTGATCTTGAAGTTGGGTTTGGTTGCTTGAAAGGAGTTGATATAGTGGGATCTTAGAGTTATTATTTGAAATTAAAGAGGTAAGGGAATTATAAACTTGGTATCCTGTGATATAACATGTGTTGTTTGATGTTTGATATGGATCAATTGTGTACTAAAATGGGGAAGAATTGAGGTTTGATACATGCTGGAAACTGGTTCGGATGAGTAGTTCTACTGGACATGTTTTGGTATTTTAGCCATATCTTGCTCTATAGGTATCCAAATTGGATGATTTTAAATTCTTATTAAACTAGAAACTTATATATAAAGCTTTCATGAAGGAGTACAATTTGATTTCTATCACTAAGCGTATCAAAAGTTGGCTTGAAGTTGAGTATCTGGAATCTGTCACTGTTTGTGAACAGTCTGTAGTCATTCGGGGATAATTTTCAAAATACTGAACCAAATTGCCTAACATTGGTGTCAATAGAAATAAAGGAGCAAATGTTTATAAGAATGTTTGGCCTAAATATTTCATTTTCATTGTCAAAATGATCGTGTAACATTGACCCGAAGGTTTGTTTTGGGAAGAGCTGGAAGAAGTTAGAGAAAAAAGGTAGTGCACGATGCTGTTTGATGGTTTTGAACATCCTTCATTCTTTTGGTTATAATTTCTTCTCCGGACATCCAATTGACATGGAAATTGAACCAATGGACTCTTAAGACATAATATTCATCTCAACCAAAAATTAGGACTTTCTGAAATGGATTGATTGAAGAATTTAAGTGGGAAATATGACTGTACTGAAGTAAGATAACTGGGATGGTTTTACTAAATATACTTCAGTATTCTGATTATATCTTGATCTGTAGTTTTCCAGATGGATTGATTCTTTTTTTGAATTAAACTAGATTTATAAGGCTACAAGTTTTATTATTGATGGAATTCTAATTCTGCCTATAGGAATTTCAGAATCTGATTGGAAGTTGAGATAAGAATTCTATTGAAGCTTAAGAACAGTCTGAAATCTTTTGGGCATAACTTTCAATATACTGACCCAAATTGGATAAAATTGTTATCATTGGAAACCTAAGTTAAATAGGAAAAACTTTCTAGGAGGAAGTATTACCTAATTACCTTACCTACCTGATGATAGTAATTGAACAAAGTGAACCCGAAAGTTGGTTGTGAAATAAATCTGGATTGAGGAATTGAGTATGATTTCGCATGATTGAGAATGTGACAAGATTAAGGATAAGAAACCTAAAATTTGTCATAAACATGCATCATACATGTGATTGAGAATGTGACAAGATTAAGGATAAGAAACCCGGAATTTGTCATAAACATGCATCATACATATTCAGTATACATGCATGTGCATAACTGAATTTATAATTGTGCACAATAATGATATGTGTTTGTATTAAATGTTTTAGAGGAACCCATCGAGCGATCGATTCCAAATATTGCTGGGATGTCGAGGTAATAAGCAATAAGGGAGATTTTGTAAGTAATTTAGACGATATATTTTGTAAGTAACCTAAGATGGTCTCACCTTGATTTGTTTTGTTTATTATTAAATTGAATTTGATATTGACGAATGTGTACTGAATTGTGTATTGATTCTGGACATGAAGGTCTGAGGTATTGATTGATGAATGTGATATTGAAGTGCTACTTGCATGTGAATATGACTGACTACTTGCTTTGAATGAAATGTCTGAAATGACTTTGTTTTGTTTTAAAACTGTTGAGTCCTAGTTATGGGTAAATAGGCATGCCTAGAAGGGTCTGTAGCTGCTTCTGTGACACTTTAGTGTCTGACACTTCGGTGTCTTCTGTTATTGACACTTTGGTGTCTTCTGTTATTGTGACATAAGTCTCTTTTGTGATATGATACCAATTATGGTATCTTCTGTATAAGTCCCGTTACCCACTTCTGTTTATGGATTAACAGTTATCTGGTTTTGTAATTCTGACATATGTTTGATTATGACATAAACATTATTGTGTTCTGATTCTGAAGGGTTTATACCCTCTTGTGATATTCAGTTATGTTAATTATAAAGTCTGTTCTGAAATACATTATGTATGATTTGTTGTTTAATGCATGTGCATGTTGTTACACGATTCAATATGATAAGTTGTTAGTTTATCCATAGAATAGTTATTACTCACTAAACTACATGCTTAGCATGGTGGATTTGCCCCGTGTAGGTTCTGAGTGATGTTTTTAAAGACTGGGACAAGATAACCACAATGGCCAATGAAGTCTGAGTGTTGTTTTGAAATTAATGTAAAATATTTGGTTTGACTTTTAGGCTTGTATCTGATATATATATGTGAATTTGTTTGTAAGTTTGTAACAACAATACTTCAGTTTGATTTAGATTTTTTTCAGTAAGTTTGTGTTATGTACTATGTAATTTAATGTATGTTCGCCTGAATTGTTTACTGGAAGTTTTCGTATGCTTTGATTTGTTTGTGCTGTTTTGTGTAGCATTCATATATCCTTCCAGGGGGGTTGTGGGTGTTACAATTTTCTCAATTGTTGTTGTTGATCCTTGAATCACCACCTTCCTCAAGACTCAAAACTTGTATTTTTCATTCAAGGAGGCTCTTCTCACGCATAGAGGTTTAATATGTTTTATAGTCCAAAAACCCTATAATTTAATTGAGCCCCACATAATCTCTCGGATAAAATATCCCATGATTGTAGGAATTAGCATGATTCCCACGATCGTGTGATCTTGCACTAGAAAGCTTCTTCTTCTCTTCTCCTCTTTTGGTCTCTAGTTCAAACTCCAAGTTGCTCAATCTTCATTCCTGCATAAAAATGATCAATTCTTACCCTAAATTAATATTAAATATAGAGGAACAACAATGAAGATTAAATTAAATGAAAACGTACAAAATGAATCCTAAAATGCATCAATAATAAACTATTATGCAAGAAACACATGCTAAATACTTAGAAAAATATGGACTAATGCACAACTATCAATAGGAAAACATAAATTTCTACCATTGGTGAGATCCTTTCTCATTAAATTCAAGACTCATGCATAATTGTAGATGAACTTGGTCACTTTTTTTTCTTTCTACATAGTATTATCAATAATAGGAAAAGACCTAACATTTCCTATATTTTCCAACATCAAGTCAATGCAATGTGCATACTAAGGAGTACAATAAAAATAATTATACTTGCTTTGCAATCTTTTTTCAGTTACTTTATAAGTGGAACCATTGTTAGCAATGCACTAAATAATATTTTCTGGCTCAACTTCATTCACAACTTCATCAGATATTTTAAATAGAGTATCAACATTCCTAATAAGGTCAAACGTATCATTATACTTTAAAAACGTTATCCCCCTTGCAAAATAAGTTAAAAAATTAATACTAGGCTCATATCTTTTATTTGACCAAGATCACATTAAACACCCAAAAGTAGCCTAAGTCATTCTTCTTTCATTTAAACAACTTTTTATTTCATAAACAAAGCTACTCAAAAGTTTACCTTTATAGTCATCAACTGAATGAGCTTTGTATCTTGGACCATAAGAGATAATAACATCTACCATAGGCTGATGATAATAAGACTATGAAGCATTGAATGTTATACCTAAATCATACCATTGTCCAACCATTGTCATATCCATATTATGAGCTGCTTCTCTTAATTGTAAGGCACTATAGATTGAAAGTTGAGATCTAGGAGTTGTTCATGGTGCAAAATAATTAGACATTTGTCTTATTTTTTTCTTAACATTTGGTGCAATATTTCCTTCTTATTGGATAGGAATATTACCACCTTCAACATTCGTACTATCATCCTAAATATCAATAAAAGAACTCCACTACCAATTTCGTAATTCACTCTTTGCCTTCTATCTGTCTCATGCTAATACTCTTTAACTAAAGTCTTCATTTGCCGTGTCACATCATTACTCACTTTTTTACAAGGCTTTACATCACCTCTGATCTTAACTGAATGCTTCTTTAATCTAGTGATTCCTCCACCTTTCAAATGCTTATTAGAAAACAAATAAGTGGTATGGTTTTTCAGTCAAAAAACCAATCCAATATGAACTCAATCTATATCATTCTGAAGTGGTTGAATTATCAGGAATACTTAAGCTTCCTTCTTATCATAAAATTTTATTGTTTAACTCAGAAGTCAAATCTAATGCAAAAGCACATGCATTTTATATAACTCATTTTGTATGATTACATCATCCAACCACAGACTAAAGACATACCCTCGCAACTATAACCTATTTAACTTCAACTATAACTCACAACTATAAGTTTACAACTTATTTTATACAATCTTATAATTTAACTATAAACTAATATATTGTTTACTTATACAATTTAATTTGTAATGCTTATACTTATTTTGTTCTCTTAACTAATTTTAATTAATATTGTTACTAAAATCTTAATTCCCAACTTTAATTTAACAATATTTCATTCACGAATTTTAATCAACATTCTTTGTTTCTTGCTCAAGTTAAATCCGCAACGAAGAGTTAACATACACTACATAATTCAATTTTATCTAACAAAATTAACCAATAAGTCAAAAACTAACAATTTAAGTATTCAAAATACACAATTGTGTAATACATATATACATCTTATATAACTGATTTTGTATGATTACATCATTTAACCATAAACTAAAGACATACACTCACAACTACAACCAACCATAACTCACAACTATAAGCTTATAACCTATTTTATATAATCACATTTAACTACAAATTAATTAATCTATTTTGTTCGCTTATACAATTCAATTTGTAATACAATTTAATTTGTAATGCTTATCAATATTCTATTTTCTTAACTACTTTTAATCAACATTGTTACCAAAATCCCAATTCTCAACTTAATTTAATAATATGTCATTCACCAATTTAATCAACATTCTTTTTTTCACTCAAATTAACTCCACAGTTAAACGTACATAATACCCTACATAATTCAAGTTAATTTAACACAATTCACCAAGAACCAACAATTCAACATATAGAATTACGACACAACATAAAGTCATAAGACACAAATAAACAATTCATCATAAATTCATAATCCAATATTCATATATATATATATATATATATATATATATATATAACAGTATTATATAAAACACAAATACGTAATTCAATATTCAAATTAACAATCAAATGATCAAATGATCAACACAATTCCACAATTCCAAAATTTCATAAGTCACAATTCCATAAAACTTGTTAAAAATTTTTGCAACCTTCATCGAGCTAAATCCCTGGACTGTTGTGGGTCAAGGAATGGAGTTTGTACCTGTGGAGTTGTGGACTGGGTGAGGGTCAGTAGGAGGGAGGGTGCAAGTCAAATGGGGATGTGACATTAAGACTGGATCTAGCTGACCGTCTGAAAGTGGTGGGATTGGGTTTGATCATTTGGATATGGCTGCTAATGTGGGAGTGGTTTGACTATTGCAGCAACAATCTAACTGGAACGATCTAATTTGTGCGATATACAATGGGTGTTTGTGTGATGGTGCGGTCCGGTGCAATAGGTGCGATGGCCTAACTGGTGCGATGGTGCGATGATATAGGTTATGACGGTGACTAAGATGGTGGGCTGGAAGAAGGGCACGGTGAGCATGAGATGTGAGACCC
>JAOSBO010015198.1:0-12606 GCA_027563915.1 Erythroxylum rotundifolium
ATCCAAATACCTGAAAGTATTTCTTAACCAATTCTATAAATTTTATTATTATCAAAACATAGAAGGATTTAATTTGTTAACCTCCATTGGTCCAACACGTGAAAGGGCAAAAAATGAAAAAATGTGAAAAATACTTGATTTTGGTTTCTCAACTTCAAACAAGCTTTCCATAGCCAAAACAAACATGAATCTACAGTCGTCTTCACAGGAATCCATCACTGGGACGTGGTCTAGGCCTTTCTACAATTTTGTCAAAACATAAGCTCTCTTAACAAGTCAGAGAATCCTTATGCTTACGATTGATATGAGCAACTGCAAGAGACCTTAACCTATATATATAATTTTGATATCGGACTTCTCTATCACAAGGTCAATATGCACCAGATCTACTAAAAGGGATCAACTTTCTACCTAGACTTTGACCCATTGATTTAGATCAGTTATTGGGCCACTTTATTACCTTTATCCAAACCAAATTACGTAACTTAACCGTTAATTTATTGAACAGTCAAAATTATAATCAATAACTGTCCACTTTATAGGAAAATGACAAAATTGCCCTTAGGGGTAAAAATGTCTAACATTCTCTCCCTTGGACAATTATTAATTGTAGTTTTACTCAAGTTTAAAAACTCGATTAAGTTACACTACTGTATTAGTTGACTAAGTTTAAAAAAGAAAACATTTGATCCAAAAATAATGAAAGTCCAACATTCCGTCCTATAAGGCTTTCGATATTGAAAAGTATCAGATGCATTTGTCATGTGTGACACAGATCCAATACAATCACGTACACCTAATACCTCACTAATATGAATGGGAAAATGAAGTGTGACAAACTACGATGATACCTTTATGATCTAATACATATCATCTTCACCTATAAGTCTCAGTTTCTCTAACTTTATGCTAAACTGCATTAGAGAAATCTCGTTTTCTCTCATTGAAAGCTAAATACTATTAAAGAAAACTTATTTCCGCTCACCAAATGCTAGACAACATTAGAGAAAACCTTTATGTTCTCCAACTGAATGCTAAACTGCATTAGAGAACCTTTATGGGATTAAGACTTATATCCCCCTATGTCATGTGAAACTTTAAGGATATATCCATATAAAACTATATGTGTCTAATGACATAGGCTCAAGGTAAATCTTTATAAATGCCTAATGACCTTTAAAATGCTTAAGATCATTGCAAACTTAAGACTTTCATACGTATTATGATAATGTATGATAACATTTATTACTAGGGATAAGCAATGATCATCATTAATTGATGAACCATCATACCGTCATAATACATCAAAACATACATATGTAAGTAGAGCAAACATAACGATCCATTAACTAATAGTGTCTAAGGACTTCAAAACATCCATACTGTATATTTGTGTTCCAAACAAGTGGGCAAAGTCCTTTAGTTAAAGAATCGACTTTTAGTTCCTCAGTCTTTAAATGTTCCAAATCTTAATGTCACCTTTTCGTATCAACTACTTCACAGTCAAATATTTGACCTCAAATTGCTAAGACCCTGTGATAGTCAGTTTTGTTATTAAACAACACAACAACTTGATTATCACATTACAACTGAATTAGTTTAGCCATTGGATCAACCATAAATAACTCAAAAATCAAATTTCTAAGCTAAACCGTTTGTGAAGCAGCCCTATAGCATGCACTCACCATACATGGTCAAGGAAATCACTTGTGTCTACTTGACACTCTTCCACGATATTGTACCATTTGCTAACTTAAATGTAATCTTAAGTGAACTTTCGATCATCCAGACACATAGCTAATATTTGAATATGAATTTCCTATGAGGTTTAGTCTGTTGACTTTTCTATATATCAATGTATAATCCTTGATTCCCTTCAATATCTTAACACTCTCTTGACTGCATTTCAATGGTCTACATCTGGGTTAATTAGATACTGACCAAACAGTCAACAAGTAAATGCAATGTCCTTCCGAGTACATAGCCGAGTATACATTAGGCTATCAATCGTACTAGAATATAGAACATTCCTCATAACCTCTCTCTTTACTTTATTCTTTTAATACTATGCCAAAGATTATCTCTCACTATGAGAGATAAGTGCTAACGACAAGTTCATTGTTAATCGTATTAAACCTTTATAACATATACTCAATGTATGCACTTCGTGAGAAGTATAATGAGTATTAAGATCTGTCTAGTGAATCTGAATACCTAGGACAAAAGATGCTACGCCAAGGTCGTTTATGTCAAAGTTGTCGACCAAATGTTGTTTAACATTATATAACATAGTCAAGTAATTTGACATGAGCAATGTATCATCCACATGGAATAATAGGAAGATAACATTAGTCTCGTTGACCTCATAGTACAAGAATCTTTTTAAATTTATTTTCTATAAAGCTGAAAGAGGTCACAACCTCATTAAATGTAAGGTATCACTTTTGGGAGGTTTGATGTAAATCAAATATTGATCTACATAACATGCAAACCATGTCAGTTCCATCTGGATCTCGAAATCCTTCAGGTTGTACCATATAGACCACTTTATAAAGGTCTTTATTCAGGAAAGTAATTTTGACAACCATATGATGTAAGTTTATACCATCATGAGCTACAATTGCCTTAATCACTCAAAATATATCCTTCGAGGATATGACAGAAAAAGTAACATTAAAGTCAACATTTCTCTTTGAGTGAACCATTAGGCAACTGAGCAAGCCCATAAACCGCTAAATTTTATCCTGAAATCCTCTAAGTCTTAAACTTTATTTACAGCTAACGGGTTTGCAATTTCGCTCCAAAATCAACTAGCTCTCAGACCTTACTATGCTTCATGGTTTGTATCTCATAAGTCATTACAACCCACCACACTTTCACATTGGGTTCAAAAACAACTTCTGTAAAAGTTACTGGATTCGTAACATGTATAATATCATAATCCTATTCTCCTAATAGACTATGTAATCAGATGGGCTAACAGGTCATCTTACTCTGGTGGATCTGCACAACTATATTAAATCCTTTTCCCACAGGAACCTCTGTGTGTATAGGTATGGGTTCCAACTCCTATTCCTATACAAGCATGATACAAAGACCTAGATCCACCGAATCCAACTGTATGAGTGATAGGTACATCATAACTGTAGTATCCACCCTGTTATCATCCGAAGGGTCAAAAGGCCCACCATCATCAAAGACATCGTATTCCAAAAACATAGCTATTTGTGATTCAACTATTATGATCCCTCCTTACTTGTAGTAAGATCTGTAGCCTTTAGAGTGGTCAGGATATCTTACTAAATAGCAATGATCATAATGAGCATGTAATCTCTCTTTATAAGGATTATACTACTTCGATAAGGCAGGCCCACACACTAATGTGTATAATACTAGGTTTTCACACTTCTAGATAATTAGATAGATTAGTCTTGTTCTACATTGACTTCTTCAAGTCCTTTAGGGTGTGGTTATGCCTTTCGGCAACACACTGCTTTGCTCAAGACTACCCGACATAGTGAATCAAGTCACTATCCCAACTGATTCCATATATCTGGCAAAAAGACTTTTACAAGTCTTGAAATCCACGTTTGCCATGATATTCTCCTCTATGGTCAAATCTGACTATCTTGATGAATTTTTCCAATTGGTTCTCAACCTTCAATCTTTAAATAAGAACACATAACTTTAATGGTAATAATTATCAACAATGTCAGAACATATTTAGAATTGCGCAATGTAACTATATAAGGTTTACTGATATCCGTATGCATCTGACTAAACAAGTCATAAACATGAGTTGATCTTAATATTCTCATTAGTTAACTTACCCCTATCATAGTCAACTCATGTTCCCAGATCATAATAATCTAGAATTGAGAGAATGCTTTCCTTAATCAATCTCTCAACCCTAGCTCTAGAAATGTGGCTTAAACTTTTATGCCACACCATGATCAGGGTCCTTCATTTCATGGCTTGTTTATTAAGATACAAAGAAGCATATATCTAATTCGGGGTAAGCACATTCTATACAAACCATATGGCAAGAAAGTTGTACCATTATGTTTTACATTAAACACAATTGTATAATATAAGTATTAAATACAAAACGTCAACCTTCTTTATCTAAAATTGATCCAAAGATCATATGTAAAATGTGTCATATAAAAACCAAAATGAACCTTGCAACACAGTTCAGTACATACATTCCCTATAGATGTTACTTCCACCTTTTCTTTGTTGTGAACCATCAATTCCTCCTTTTCTCTATTTGGCTTTATCCCGGATATGAACTCCTGTATTGTGGAAGCACCTTGATCAGATACGCCACTATATAGCCACCAAGTACTTAATGCGACTATCGCCAATTAGATTCATAAATTGATAAGCTAAGTAGTTATCTGATGGTCAAAATCTTTCCTTTTAGGCCTTATACTGCTGGTTACTTTATGTCCCTAGGACCTTTATTAGCACTGGATTGACTAGCATCAGTATGTGGAGAAGATTTAGTCTTTCTACCTTTAATCTTAGCAGGCTTTATCTTTGCTTTCCCTTTAGTTGGTTCAAGGACTGTAGGAATAGCTAGCTTGAGTTTCTCCTCCTTGGCAACATAACAGGTAATCAAAGTATTGAAGTCACATTCCTCATCCTGCTAATAATATGTCTTCACTAGATTACTTTACTCTAGAGGGAGTGTATCCAGAGTCTGATGAAATATGAAGACATCAGGAAAAGGTATGTCTAACATCTTTGGTCTACTATGAAGATGGATTATTCTTGACATGTACTCCTTTACTTCCCCTTTTCTCCCGTGTACCTCATGAAGAATAATTCTTTAATCAAGGCACTTGTCTCAACACTAGGTGAGACTTTGTACCTTTGAGAGATATTACCAAGAAATTTGCTAAGTCCGTGTTCAGAAGTCCACTTAGTAGATAGATAGAAATGGATCTCTTAATGGTCATAAGACATAATCTGTTGGACTGATCTTAGGCTTCATAGGCTGCTTTACGAGCTTTTGAGCTCATAGATGTAGGTAGAGATGGCCTATCCATCCGTATGGTCATATCAACCTTAATTATCTCTATAACATTCAATACATCCTCTGTCTACTTCTTGTATTGAAACTGGTAAGGGTTTCAATGGTGACACTAATTTTGTTGACCGAAAAGTTGAATTCATAGTAACTTTTATTATATCATCACAAATGTAGAACAACAGCGATACTCAAAGCCATTAAATAGTATCTTTACTAAAAATCCGGTCACACATATTATGAAACACTTGTGGGTTGAATACATAATATATGGAACTAGACCTCCATACATAAAAGCGATCAGAGTACAAATCATCAAGTCTCATGACACTACCACCAGTGGGCAAATAGATCACTCAAGCAACGACTTTCCTCTATCCAATGTCTTTATGCACATCTCAAAATCTCATGTAAGGCCAACACCTGTGGGCAGAATAACCAAACATGAGACCAGAGACACCCCCTAATGTGTAAGTAGTGGTAACTACATTCTCATCAACACTTAAAAAGTCCACAAACATAAAGGATATATCTTTATGTCATTGTCACATTCTTTACGGGCATATGGTAAGTGATAAAATAACTTCAATAAATGCAAAAAAAAAACCAAATGCACAGTCTCATTGTCACACACTCGTGCTAAAAACATTATCTGAAAACTTCATTTGAGACTTTCATAAAAGAAATCAGTAGAATGATTATCGTGCATTACTGAACACTGAATCGATCACCCGAGATATAAGAATCTCGTGTATCTCCCTTATGACAAGTTCGTTGCATGAAAATTCACTTAAAAAATGACTTTAGAATGTCTTTGTTCCTTTTCTAATTAACTATCATGTGATCCCAAACACTGAACATGAGACCTGAGACACGAAAACTTGAATTATCTCCCTCATGTGATGTCTGAAGCATGAGAATTCACTTGAAATCGAATTTAGAACACCTTAATTCCTTTTTCTGGAACTAAAATTTAATTTATTACTAATGTAATAAATCCAGAAAAACGGAAAAAAAATTCACTTTATGAATTTTCTGGACCTGAAAACTAACCCAAAACACCCTGGGGCACCTTTATAGGAAATCTAAAATTTTGTTTTTTTTAATTACTGTAGCAAACGTCTGTACACTTCAGTTGCATGTCGGCGTGACTTGCGTGTGTTGGACACGCTCTAGCGTTGATATGCTGGAGATGCATCTGGCACATGTTATGCGGGCATGTCACAGACAGACGAGCCCACCATCACGGGTGCTTTCAACACACGTGCCAAGCACAGGTCCGATGGTTATCGCGCCACTTCTCTAGCGCATGCAACGCACATGTCGTACATGGCCACTTTCCCGTGGCACTGTTCATTGTCAAGCATGTGAAGCATATGCGCCAACGATGACTACAGGAGAAAGATGCGAGTTTTAGGTCCATTTTTCAGGCTCCCGTGCTCGTTTTCAACACTTTTCTCAAAGCTAAACATATGTATGTTACTTTCATGTAATAAAAAGCAAGAAAAAACTGAGAAAAGGAAGTTAAATCTCTGAAAACTTTATGGAGAGTGATAACTTGCATTTTGTGCATGTTAATTGTGTGTGTTTTATGTTCTTTTATTTGATATTTTGCTTGTGTTTCTATGGTAATTCGTGTCATTGTATGTTCTAGGTGATGAAATACCAAAGTGATGCGATTTGGAGTGAATTTGGCTAATCTAGAACTGGACAAGATTTCAACATCACCATGTTGAAGGTGACGCGACGCTGGCAAATTGCTACCTGCGAATTTTGAATTAATCACCTTGGGATTTGGGCCCAATGACACAACCCCTTATGCTGGACAAAGTCAAGTTATTTGATAGCCCATTGGAGCTTTATTTTCATGTTTTATTGGGGCCCACTTTGTTTATTGAAAAGGGAAAAACCTAGACCATTATGGGACTCACTTTAGAAAACGACGATAGTATCACTGTAGGAAAAATGTTTTCTTACAATCAGCTGGAGATAGTGGGACAATGGCAGCAACTTTAGGAAAGACGATTTTTACAATCAGCTCTTAAAAGGGGGATTTTTCACGATCAGCTTGAGAATAGATAAACAGCGACAGTAGTTTTATGGATGGAAAGAAGACAACGACAGTTTTCCAACAACATTATCTTTTAATATTACTATGTGTGGCTAACCTTTTGATCTAGACAAGGTATCCAATGTTGGATATATGTAATTCGTGAAACTCCTTTGATTTAATTGCTTTTGTTTATCTCTTATTTTTGTATGACCTCTGCACTTTAATCGATTTATTATTGTCGAGTTTATTGATTAATGAGGCCTATTAATTGATTGACTTGGTAATAAATTGTCGAATAGATTAGTTAATCCGTGATTGTTGTCTATCGTAGTGGCGAATTAATTTCAATTAAGAAATTAATGAGATTAAATAATTTAGCCTAAATAGATTGTGGCTTTTCCGATTCTGTTGACTAAGACAAAGGTCCATTAGAGCCTACTGCTGCCATAGATTATATTCTGCGAAGCTTTACTTGGGAATAGTCTAATTGGTTAGGGTAATAATCTGCGGAGCTTTACTTGAGGTTATCAAATAATTAAGAATGGATTGGTGGATATGTGCTATTCATTGTCTGCTATAACTTTGTCCATAAGAATGAACGGAATTTATATTTTTGAGTCTATGATCGAATTACAGTATCTAGCGGAGGAGTACCTTGGATAGGCTTTTCTTTATATTGTTTTCAATCTTTATTTTTAATTTCCTTCTGTGTGATTTCGTGTTCAAAATTAATCATTCCTAAATCAATTCTTTTTATTTTTATTTTTTAATTGTTTTCACACAAATAAACAATTACTACATTGATCTCTGTGGTTCGACCCTATTTACCACTTTGCTCGTTTAAATGTTCTAGAGTAGGAATTTATTTTTGCTGGTTTAACACACCATCAATTTTTGGCACCGTTGCCGAGGACTGGTGTTTAAGTTTTTGTTTGTTTGTGTTGCTAATCATTTTTTCTAGTTGTTTGCATGCGGCATTATGTTTCTGTAGGTGATTTATTGTTTGATCCAAAGATAGAGAGGACTGTAAAACAACTTAAGAAAGCAGCTAAATTACGTAAGAGACAAGCTTCTACTTCTACGCAAGTCTTGCCTGACCAAACTAAGAATTTACCTACCTTTGAGACCGAGTTATTGGAGGATTTTAAAGAAGCAGCGATGGCAAATCAACAACCTATTCCACCTATGCAACCAGCTAGAAATCGAGCTTCTGCAACTATAAGGGATATGTTTGCACCACCAGTAGAGGATCAACTTCTATGTATACAGTATCGGGTTGCAGATGATGGGTTTGAGTTGAAGGCTGGGTTGATTCAGGCTTTGTCTAAATTTCATGGGTTACCTTCTGACGACCCGAACAAACATCTCAAGGATTTTCATGTGGTATGTTCTAAATTCAAATCGAGAGGCATAACAGAGGATTAGTTGAAACTGCGTGCTTTTCCTTTTTCTCTATAGGGTGCAGCTAGAGACTGGTTGTATTATCTTTCGCTAGGGACAGTGGATACATGGCCTGATATGGCACGGTTATTTTTAGAAAAATATTTCCCAGTGTCCAGAGCTGCTAGTTTGCGTAGATAGATCTGTGGCCTCAAACAAAGAAATACAGAAACTATGTATGAATATTATGACAGATTCAAGAGGTTTTGCACAAGTTGTCCTCAGCATGGAATTACAAAGCAGCTCCTTATTCAGTACTTCTATGATGGGATGTTACTAAATGATAGGAAAATTCTTAATGCTACTAGTAGGGGAGCCATAGTGAACAAGGTGCCTCAGGAGGCCAGAAACTTAATTGCAGCAATGGCCGCAAATCTTCAGCAGTTCGGGTATTGTTCAGAGACATAGACTCGCGGTGTCCATGAGGTAAGCAGTTTTAAACTCGAAAGTAGACTTGAAAAGATTGCTGAATTGTTAGAAAGACAAGTTATTAATTCTTCCAATGCCAATAGTGTCAATGCAAATGCCATAACTAAGGGACCACAAGTCCCTATTTATCATATTTGTGGATTTCAGGGTCATTTTATTGATGCTTGTCCGACTCTAAAAGATGATATTGTGGAACCTAACGTCAATGCAATCAATGATAATTATCAGTCTCAGAGAAAATGTAACCCCTATTCGAATACTTACAACTTAGGATGGAGGGATCATCCCAATATGAGATATGGGAATGGGCAACAAGGTCAGAGTAGTCAACAGCGTCAGCCTCAACAGCAATAGCAGCAGCATCTGAGGCCTAACTATGGTGACAGAATTTCTACCTTAGAGGATCTTATGTCATAGTTGACTACGGCTTAATTGACGACCAATACACAATTGCAGAGTTTGGTTCAGTTTCAGACTTATTCAGCCCAGTTTCAGGCTCAGACTAATAAAAATTTTCATGAGTTGAGGGAGCAAATTAGTCAATTGGCCACTGCACAGAATCAAGGGAAATTGCCTTCCCAGCCTACTGTCAATCTTAGGCAGAATATTAGTGCCATTACCTTGCGTGGTGGAAAAGAAATTACAATTGCTGGAGGATCACAGAAACTTCAACATGACCATGTTGAAACTGTAGAGCGAGAAAAAGAAGCTAAAATTGAGGAAATCATAACAGCTAATCCAAAAAGGCCACCATTTCCACACAGGTTGGCCAAGAAGAAGAAATTGCAGAATGATGGGGAGACTTTAAAGATTTTTGAGAAAGTGGAAATCAACATCCCCCTTCTCACATTGCGTAGACAAACACCAAGGTGCTGCAAATTTCTGAAGGACTTGGTTACTAGCATTACCAAGATGAGAGGCAATCAGCGTGTAGTGATGAGTGAGAATGTCTCAGTAATATTATAAGGCAAGTTACCAATAAAGGAAAAGGACTTAGGTATGTTTACCATTCCTTGTAAAATTGGCAATGTTGGTATAGAACGGGCTATGCTAGATTTAGAGGCTTCTATAAATCTTATGTCATTGTCTATTTATACTACGTTGAATGCTGGTCCATTGAAGCAAGATGGTTTGATTTTAACATTAGCTGATCGCACCATTAGGTACCCCGAAGGACTGTTGGAGGATGTTTTAGTGCAGGTAGATGATCTAGTATTTCCTACAGATTTTTATGTGATGAGAATGGAGGATGAGGGGTCACCTGCGTCTAGGATGATGTTGTTAGGACGCCCATTATTAAGCACTTCTAAGACAAAAATTGATGTTCATGGGGGGAATTTAACTATAGAGTTTGATGGTGCCAAAGTTACATTCAATATTAATAATACCATTAAGCATCCTGTTGATTATTGAACAGCTTTTGCTATTAATTGTATTAACCCCTTGACCGAGAAAGTTCTCAAGTTGTGTGTTGATGATTTTTTGCAGGCTGTGATAATTGATAACATTACTCCTGCGAAGCTATCAGAGATCGAGACTAAATGGGTAGTTCTGAGAGGTGTGGTCCACGTTGTACATGATTTGCAGGCATTATAGGTTGCGTCTGGCATATTACAGCAGCCACTAAAGATTGATAGCAACAAATTACTCCCCACCATTCTTCAGCCACCAATATTGGAGCTCAAAGCATTACTTGCACACCTCAAGTATGTCTTCTTGGGGGAGGCTGAAACATTACCTGTGATTGTTTCCAATCAGTTGAGTGATTCAGAGGAGGATAAGCTTATCTGTGTCCTTAGGGAGAATAAAGAAGCTATTGGATGGTCGATTGCAGATATCAAGGGAATCAACCCTACCATTTGCATGCATCGAATTTTGTTGGAGGATGATTGCAAAACTAGCAGGCATCCTCAGCATCGATTGAATCCAGCAATGATGGAGGCTGTAAAAAAAGAGATATTGAAATTATTAGCTGCAGATGTGATCTATGTTATTTCAGATAGCAAGTGGGTAAGTCCAACACAAGTAGTTCCTAAAATAACTGGCATTACTATTGCTGAAAATGAAAAAGGTGAATTAATACCCACTAGAGTTCAAAATGGGTGGCGTGTGTGTATTGATTATAGAAAATTAAATGCTGCTACCCGTAAAGATCATTTTCCCTTACCGTTTATTGATCAGATGTTTAAGAGACTTGTAGGTCGTTCTCATTATTGTTGTTTAGACGATTATTCAGGTTTTCATCAAATTTATGTAGCATCTGAAGATCAGGAAAAGACAACATTCACTTGTCCGTTTGCCATTTTCGCTTACAAACTCTTGCCATTTGGTCTTTGCAATGCTCCGGCGACATTTCAGAGATGTATGGTAAGTATCTTTTCTGACTATGTAGAGGAAATTATTGAAGTTTTCATGGATGACTTTATTGTGTACAGAGATTCCTTTACATCTTGTTTTAAAAATTTGAGGAAAGTGTTAAAAAGATGCATTGAAAAACATCTTGTGCTTAATTATGAAAAGTGTCATTTTATGGTTGATCAAGGCATCATATTAAGACATATAGTTTCGGCTAGGGGCATTGAAGTGGATAGATCAAAAATTGATGTGATTAGCTCGCTGCCTTACCCCCCAAATGTACAGGAAGTATGCTACTTTCTTGGTCATGCAGGTTTTTACAGGCGGTTCATCAAAGATTTTTCGAAGATAGTTCATCCAATGAGCAACCTTCTACAGAAAGATGTGTCGTTTGAATTCAATGAAGGCTGTAAAAAGGCGTTTGATATTTTGAAGGAAAAGTTGGTTACTGCACCTATCATTAAACCACCAGATTGGAACCTCCCTTTCGAGCTCATGTGCATTGCCAGTAACTACGCTGTAGGAGCAGTTCTTGGGAAGAGGGTAGGCCATGACCCTCATATGATCTATTATGCATCAAAGGTGTTGGATAGTGCTCAACAAAACTATTCAACCACTGAGAAGGAGATGTTTGCTATGGTCTTCGCACTAGAGAAATTCATATTATACTTGCTTGGTACAAAGGTGATAGTGTATTATGTTGCTCTTCGGTACTTGATGAGCTAAAAGGATGTCAAGCCAAGACTTATCCAGTGGGTTCTTCTACTGCAAGAATTTGACATTGAGGTCAGAGATAAAAAAGGAGCAGAAAACTTGGTCGCAGATCACCAGAGTAGGCTGAACAACACTTCTAGAGATGATTTGTTTGTTATTGAGGAGTTTCCTGATGAACAGCTATTCGCGATGACGTCAACATGGCCATGTCGAAACCCATAATACGCAGATTTGGTCAATTTTATTACCCAAAATGGATACCCAGATGGTATCACATCTGCCCAGCGCCATAAATTGAAGAATAATGCCAAGTATTACATTTGGGATGATCCATATTTATGGAAAATGTGTTCTGACCAGATTATGCGAAGGTTCATACCTGAATCTGAAATTTCTTCCATATTCATACATCTGCTTGTGATGGCCATTTCGGCCCTAATAGGATAGCTAGGAAAGTACTTGAATCTGGTTTCTACTGGCCTGACATTTTGTAAAGCATATGGCAGGTGCTAAATGACTGGCAACATAGGCCGAAGAAATGAAATGCCTCAGACCCCAGTTATTGTTTGTGAAATATTTG
>JAOSBO010015232.1:0-12605 GCA_027563915.1 Erythroxylum rotundifolium
TCAATATCAATAAGAGACCTTAGGGGCGCAGTTTTCATCCAACTCGAAATATCTTAAGATAAGAGAACAACTTTTACGCCCAACAATCCCATGTCTTTCTTAGTTGTACCAACGGTGATTTCCGACAAGTCTTTCTTCATTTTTTGGGAGGGGAGCAGAGCTGTCAAAGAAAAAAGAAATGGAGCAACTGGATAAAGTAGTCGAACAACTTATTTCTCTTCAAAGAGCTAGGAAGCTGAGACTGGACCCATTTCCTTTGGTATGTAGCAAAGAAATCAAGGACTGAACTTCTGCCGAAGTCAATCTATTGAATTGATTGTTCCGCTGGGGGGAAAGGAACCACTGCACCGGGTTGTTCATACTCTTACCTCTAACGAGAAAGAAATCTGCCTCATTTGTTCTTGGCGTTCGATTTCCCTTCGGACTAAACAAGAAGTGGGTGAATCAACTAAACAGTAGGAGATCAATTTCCTTCCGGGTAGGTAGAGCGGTTAATAGCTATTAGGCCTTTTAGGTAAGTTCCCTTCTTCCTATGCAGTTAGCTCGACTCCTGGTATAGCTCTTAATAGGCATGTAGCCGTAGGTGTTTTCTCTTCTTTCATCTCAAGCTCCCGGGAGAAAGGCATAAACCGCTAAAAGAATTTAGGAGAAATGCCCAACAAAGTCCTTAACCACGCGAAAGAGAGATGCAATCCGAACCTCAGGAAAGATCCGATCCCAAGTGCCGTTCTGTTCTCTTTCTTTTTTAGGGCTTTAGCGAGCCGCTTAAATGCTTTTGAGTAAATGCCAGTTTCAAGATAAAGAACTAAGGCTAGTGGGATCAATCCCAGACCTAGGACCAAGTGACTGAAGAAGTATGGTTCGGTTGACCGAGGTTGAGGTAGAAGGAGCTCCTTTCCGACAAGAAAGGAAGAAAGAAAGGCGCCTATGTCTTGGGGAGATGCAATTCCCAAGCAAGCAAGGAAGCGTTACAGCTTTCTTTCTGAAAATGATAATCAATCTGACACTGTGAAAGAAAGAATACGATGTTCTGAGAATAGGGTGAAAACGAATTCGGTCTTTAAAAGAAAAGTAAAAATGAAAGTAGTGAAGTTAGCCCTTAGAGTTCGGGTTCAAGCTATCTATCATACCTTTGTGCTTTCAAGCCTTTATGCTGTCAGTCTCTATGTAAGCATGAAGTCAGCATTCTAAGAAAATAGTAATAGTCATTGCATGGTTAATTACGTAGATAAAGAAAGGGCTTTAACTGCCGTAAAAGAGTACATCCATAGTTAGTCTTTTCCATAGTCTAAAGGGAGTGAAGGGATCCGAGGGCTTTAGCGGGTAGAGGCTCAACCGATAGGGCAGAGAAGTAGTCTGGTTTGATAGAACCAGGGGCGATGGTTTTTCCTACTAATATTTCTGCTACTGATAGATTTAGCTCACACAGGGGTCTGAAAGCTTTTCAGTTAAGACTGGTCGGGGCTCTGGACAGGACATCGATCACGATGCGAGCAACAAGGTAATGGTGTCCTCGACCAAGCCGAAAGACAGATCTCATCACAGCACTTGTAGTAACCCTCCTAGTCCCACCTCTTCGCCTCGAGTCTGATAGTACTAAAAGGCTTTGCTGCTCTTCTTATTTCTGAAAGATAGCTATTCTTCGCCTCTCGAAAGAGGCTACGTACCTGTTAAAGGATAAGCGCTACGCTTTTCCCTAGGGCAGCAGTTCAAGTACGAGAGAATGAATTCCTCTAGCTAAGTTCCCTGTCGAGAGGGAAGAGAGGAGAAGTTACTTCGGGACTTAAGGTAGTTCAGTCACCCTCAGGTCATAATAGAGCCTAGTATGACATCGGTAGGAAGATAATGCAGCTAAGCCAAGACTTTCTTCTGTTCTAGGTTTCCACAAAGGGGTATCAGGGTATGAGAACGCCTTTCTCCTATAATCAAGTCTTTGGTTTAGATCAATCAATCCACCGGTTCATTTTCTGATTTATTAGAAAGACCAACCCCGGCCCTAGTGAGAAGAAGATGGTTAGACGCCAATTGAAAGAGTGGTAGTTTTATCCATGATGACCGGGTGGCTCTCTTTGCCCTTTCGATCTACTTCCTAAACTAAAGGAAGATCTAGCTGTGGATGATGTCCCAGCTGGAAAGTCAACCTTTTCATATTAATGCCTGCCCTATTGGAGATTCCAACTATATATGCATTTATGCATTTTCTTTTTATGCGACAGGTATGTGACCTTAGGAATTAGGTTCGGGAGTTGCTTTAGCAATTTAAGCTGGCTCCAGGTGTCAGTAATAGAAAAAGATTGGATTGGGAAAGACCATGGAGGTTGACAAACCAGTGCTGTTGGGGAAGCCTCTCATCGAGAAGAAAAAAGAAAATAGGACAATAGCTGACTAAACCTCTGAGCTCTTTTTCTGTAAAGATCCTTTTCTTAAAGGGACATTTCAGCACTCATTTCAGATCATAGAGGTCGGGCTTCAGTCGAACAACCTTCTCCCTCCCTTCCACCGATGAAACTACTCTTGCAAAGTCAAAAAGTCGTATAACGTTCCTTCCAGTCGAATATAATCTATTAAAGCAAAGCCAAGAGGCGATAGTGGCATCGGTCTTATCGTTCCATGAGGAAAAGGTCCGGAATGGTCTATTTTATTTGCGAAATCGCGAGGGGTCGGATGGGTCAAGTACGGCCTCTAAAAACATGCGATAATCGGCTTTTTTAGTAGCATCTGTCCATCCCGGTCTGCTGTCGTCAACGGTCCGCTTCCTTGAATGATAGTAGGTCTTCCCGATCCACGAATACTGTCCGTTGTCCTTTACTTGTTTAGTGGCATCTGTCTGAGGGCATCTGGAATTGTCTGTTTCGGTATTAACTCTTGTAAACGGTCGCAAACGCTCATCTGTCCACGAATAAGGTTCCCTTCTTTTATTCAAGATAGCTTTTATTCAATTAGGGCGAATATCTTTTTTCCGAATTTATTTCTTGAAAGATATGCTACTTCCCGGTCGAGATGTCTGAGGGAAACTTTTTCGGTATCAACAACTGTCGCAACGGTCCTGTAACTGTGGAAAAGGGTCCTGTGTTTCAATCACTTGAATCGGTTTATTAGTTATTATATAATATTATAACTGTAGCAAACGTTCGGCAGTACAGGGTAGGTGGGTGCAAAAGAAAGATAAGCTTGAGATGCTACAATAGCTTCAGCCTGATCGATCCGCCTTTAGTATTGGTAAGTTCCCTTGTTAGTCTCTATCGCTAGAAGGCCCTTTCTTTTTAGTGAAAAGGAAACTTAAAAACAGCTTATAAGGTAAGGTAAGCCCTTGCTTTTTCCCGTTTAGGAGAGTAGCTTTCCACGGTCTGCTATTCCTTTCCTCTAATTCAATATCCCCCCTTCCCTCTATCTAGTACTTGCTCGGGACTCGCCATTCTCACTTATATTTTAATTAATTATAGATATAGGATTCCATTTCGTCTCCACAAGTTAGCCTGTCTGCCTGCAAGGCCCAATCGAAGCTGATTGTCCCCGTGGCGGATAGCGCCCCTTCACTCACTTGTGGTTTCGCTACTCTAGGACATCAAGACCAACTCAGGCTCCAGCCCTAACTTCAGCTTTAGATTCAACTTCGACTTAGTCCTCAGCTCGTGAATCTGGCTATTTCAAGATATCCGGATTCCTTTCTGATGCGCCTTATCTATCCAAAAGGATGCGGTTTTCCTCTCTTGCATAGAGCCTCTATGTGCTTTCCTGGGTGGGCTACCATCCTTTTCCATTCCACTACTTTACATCTTAGCTCGTCTCTGTCTTCGTCTTCTTCGCCTAGCCTTTCTTTGGGACCTAGCCTTAGAACAGGACCGAGTCTTGCTTCTAGCTTTGAACCTGCGATAGGGACGACCTCGGCTTTCGAACCGAACTATGTAGCTGCTTCGCCTTGAATGTGCCTAACTAGCTTTTCGCCTTCAGCTTTTGAACCTTAAACTTCAACCACAGGCACTAGCTCACAGGCTTTACTTTTATGGCAGCTGCAAAGAAAAAAGAAAGGAGACCGAGATGGGCACACTCACTTCAGGTACGCTTTATCGGGACAATGGGAAACTAGTCTCATAGTTGCCTGTTCATATTCCCGATTCTAAGCGGTCAACGTTCTATGCTAAGGCCGATTTCGCTACTTCCATCCTTGAGTGTTGGGTATCGTGTGAGTCTTCTCCCAGTTCTTGCTTAGCTTCTTTCTGGGCATCGCTCTCTGTTTTGACAAGCAAGTCCCCTGGCTTTTCTCAACCTTCTAATCAAAGACTACTATGGAAGGGAAACAAAGCTGTAGCTGTAGTTGGCAGTTCGAGTCCTTAGTTCTTGTTCCTGTGACAGGGCAGAGGGGAACTGCAGTTTGTAAGTTTGCTCTGACTTCTGAATTCTATTCTAGTTCTTATCAGCACAAGCGGGAGCCAGGGGGAAGGCCTGAAGGCCGCTAGGAGTGAACCATCAGGCAGAATGGATACCGAGTTCGGGGGGCGGGTTATAGCTTTCGAGCGAGACAACTCATCAACGATTGGTGCAGGATTGACCACTCAGCTATCCAAGTTACGTAAAAGACAGATTTGGAAGTTTTTCCCTGCCTCATGAGGGCGCACTTTGAGTCCCAAACTTTCTGTCTGAAGAAAATGCTGGAAGTCCAAGATGGTGGTTTGGAAAATCCAAGAGGACACCTGATCCACGCTCTCTTCCCTTGGTAAAGAGGAATTTGAAATCTAAATCAATCATTTGATCAAACAAAAAAAGTACTTGGGCCTTAGAGGCAGCGGCTGGGGAAGCGAAGGGAATAGGAAGACCAGGAACGAAGTCACTCGACCAAAAGAAGGTCTTATTTGAGTTCAAAGCGAGGAGCCAGAGACAGATTGCAATTGCAAAAGCCAACTCTAAGAAGCAGCTTTACTTTACTTTAAAGAGGGGCAAAAGCAAGGGAGAGAAAAAAAGGGGAGCTTAACATATATAAATCGGTTACACACTAAAGGAAAGATAGATTCTAGTTAGCCTACCCGACTACACAAGATATTCTACATGTGGTTAACAAAAGAGTCACTGGTTATTGGCCTCAAGGCAGAGACGAGCTGGCTAGACTCTTATCGAAATTGCGTATAGAAAGAGATTCGTCTTGAAAGCTAGACAGACAATTTCTATGTTCACAGGCGCTTCCCGTCTTCATTGAGATTGGGCTGGTGTTGGTTCCTGAGCTGAGGCTTCAAAGCCAGATCTTCCACTTTCGTCAGAGAATAGAGTCTTTGGTGGATCTTTTCATGAAGTAGCCTAGCCCCTCCTTCGCCTCTTGGGGAAGCGGTTGAAACCCTTGGGATGTCTTGAAAAAATGAAAAATGTCAATATGGCACCAAGAAAATGAGTTCATTCCTGCCCAACCTGAACTAAAACCTTTCTTGCAAAGCAGCTTCATGAGAAAGAAGTGCAGCAAGTACTTTTTTTTTGAGAAAGAAGTTGTCTGTGTATTGGATCCGCTCTTCTGTTAGCATGAACATGAATTAGATTCTATTCGTCTTATCGTATATAAGATAAGGAACGCTAGCTATATGCTTTACACATGCAGGTCGATCAGTTCGCCCTTCAGTTCAGAAAGAGGCTGAAGTTCTCGGTTCGAATCCGAAGAAGGGCTTTTTTTTTCCGGTATGCCGCTCCGCGAGCAAGGAGTGCCACGCACGAGTGGAGCGAAACGAAAGAACCAATTGGATTATGATAATGCTTGAATTTGCACCTATTTTGATCTGTTTAGTGATCAGTCTGCTAGTTTCTTTGATCCTACTTGGTCTTACTTTTCTTGTCATGTCCGAAGAATCTCGTAATGGTAAGCACTTGTTGTATTCATTTACACTCTTGTTGACCTGTCTGACAATGGTCTATTCCGTTTTTCTCTATCTAGGTAAGATTGACCTTTTCTATAGCCTCATTTCAAAGGCGCTCATCTCTCTGGGGGGTCGAGCCCTCTCCTTTGCATTATGTAAGTTGGGCCTCCCGGGGGGTGCCTTGCTAATGGCTTTTGGGGTGAGGTTTCTTATTACCGAGGGAGCCTCAGAAATAGGAGTGGGTCCTCGGATGATGGCCACTGGGTCAGATTCGGGTAACAGTGGCTCGGAGAGTTGGCTAAAGTACCTTAAGAGTTCACCTGATTCAGTAGGTGAGGGTAGGGAAAATAGCGAAGCCGAGCCCGCTTCGAGAACGAGGAGCTCTGATCGCAGAGACGACGTCGGGCCTTCATCGGTAAGACGACGAGTGGATTCGGTGAACGCTCCCGAAACCTCAACCTCATCCGGGTGGAGTGGCTCCTGGATTGAAAAGTGGTTAAATCCGGGGGACACTTCCTCGGCCCCTGGCGATGGTCAACAACCACAGGGGGAGGTGGATCAACCAGCAGCCAATGTCATGGGGCCAGAAGCCCCTGATCCGATGTGGTTGAAAAACCAGATTGGGAAAGTTTTCTTCCAAATAAAAGGAAGGAAATCCGGGGAGAACGTTCTCAGGAGGCTTTTTGACGAGCTTAGACTGGAAACGGGTTCTCCAGAAAAGCGGCGGCAGATCGTCCTAATTCTAGACGATATTTTATCAGAACAAAGACTTAGAGTTGATAATAGAAATCCAAAGTTGAATCTCAATACAGAATTATTGGTCCGCATTTCCGATTGGGAAAGGGATCAGTGAGGGATCTTTAGATCTTTATAGGTAGTCAGTCTTTACTTAACTCGATCCAAGCAATGCCCAAAAATCCCATTTCTTTCTTGGTTGGAAAAACAACCGGTGATTTCCGACAAGTCTTTTCCCCTTTTTTGGGGGGAGCAGAGCTGTCAAAGAATGAAATCAAGCAAATGAAATTTCTAGAATGGTTATTCCTCACAATTTCTCCTTGTGATGCAGCGGAACCATGGCAATTAGGATCTCAAGACGGAGCAACACCTATGATGCAAGGAATAATAGACTTACATCATGATATCTTTTTCTTCCTCATTCTGATTTTGGTTTTCGTATTACGGATCTTGGTTCGCGCTTTATGGCATTTCCACTATCAAAAGAATCCAATCCCGCAAAGGATTGTTCATGGAACTACTATCGAGATTCTTCGGACCATCTTTCCTAGTCTCATCCCTATGTTCATTGCTATACCATCATTTGCTCTCTTATACTCAATGGACGAGGTAGTAGTCGATCCAGCCATTACTATCAAAGCTATTGGACATCAATGGTATCGGACTTATGAGTATTCAGACTATAACAGTTCCGATGAACAGTCACTCACTTTTGACAGTTATATGATTCCAGAAGATGATCTAGAATTGGGTCAATCACGTTTATTAGAAGTGGACAATAGAGTAATTGTACCAGCCAAAACTCATCTACGTATAATTGTAACATCCGCTGATGTACTTCATAGTTGGGCTGTACCTTCCTTAGGTGTTAAATGTGATGCTGTACCTGGTCGTTTAAATCAGATCTCTATTTGGGTACAACGAGAAGGAGTTTTCTATGGTCAGTGCAGTGAGATTTGTGGAACGAATCATGCCTTTACGCGTGCGCCCGGAAACATAGGCCGACTGCTGAGCCCACTCTGGCTCAGCCGCACCACCCCGGGTGCGAGCCACCCGAGAAGCAAGCTATTACAGCGAACGGCTGGAGTTGTAGGGAGCCAAGGAGCAAGGCAGTAGATAAGATAGAAGAAGGGGCCAGGCTCCCGGTAGAGCAGAGGAGAGGGTTAGGATAACGAACTTGAA
Source organism: Erythroxylum rotundifolium (assembly GCA_027563915.1). Taxonomy (NCBI): domain Eukaryota; kingdom Viridiplantae; phylum Streptophyta; class Magnoliopsida; order Malpighiales; family Erythroxylaceae; genus Erythroxylum; species Erythroxylum rotundifolium. The sequence continues at coordinate 7,752 of JAOSBO010015232.1, forward strand.
ACGCGGAGCCCGAGCGGCCGGCGAGCGAGTGGTTAGTGGCCAATAGCGCCCTAGTTAATGGCATTCCTCTCTGCGGCTGGCACTCGAGGAATCACGGGGCACTCCATACAACAAGTCTTAGGGATGAGACGCCCGCGCAAGGACCTCCATTCTCATTAGGAGGTCGAACCAAGGACCTATGGAAGTCGGGGCTACCCCGTCCCCATGGGCAATGCAACAGTGTCCTGAGGAAGGAGTTTAGAGGCCTTATAGTAGCACGGACTGATTTTCTAGGTCATGCGAAGAGGGCCAGTCCAAGATCGTACTGTTCCTCTACAAAGACAACAGACGCTCTCAACGGCTAGGCGCCACTATCTTTCTGAGTTATTCCAGCTTTTTCATTCTTTCGTGCCGCGGTGAACAAAAAAAAAAAAAAAGAGGGCCGTCTCAACAGAAGGAGAAGGACCTGCAACGGCAGAGACTACTGACCCTCTGATTGTTCCTAGCCGGCTGTTACGAGTCTGGTAAGCCTGGAACGAAGTCCCAGATATTGAATAGCCTGGAATGTGAAAGGATCCCTAAAAATAGAGAAGGACGGGCAGGGCTTCCGCAAGGGCCTCCCCCCTCTTTATTCCCGGTCAAGATAGATGGGAAGGAACCCTATCAAGTAAAGGCCATAAACAGCCTCTTTTTTTATGTACGTACACCTTTGTTTCAGGGCCCGTAACCGGCTCTGGAACCAAACAAAATACCGAAAAAAACAAGAGCAAACCGTCGGGGAAAGATATCAAGCTGAGTCAACCAACGACGGTCTCGGTTTGTCCATCTCACTTTAGGAAGCAAAGGCAAGCAGACTAGGCGGCAGAGGGAACGGAAGGGGAAGAGTAGGAGGCGCTTTGCTTTGAGTCAGGCATCCAAACTCGGCGTAGATAGAAAGTCCGCTACCCATTCAAGCAGCTTGTAAGGCTACAGTACTGCTTCATATAAGATGTACCAAGGACAAGTCAGATAGTGCACATTACTAGTGGGAAAACTTGAATATTGATATATCCTGAAAGCTTTTGAAACTATCCTCAAATAGGGTGTTTTTCGACTCTTGCCTTCTTAATCAAGTGATTGAGGGAAAGCCTATACTTTCTACTGAGAGGAAGTATTACTTTCCTAAAAGCCGCCAATCCTTTCATTACCCGACGTTTCCAATCAGCCGCTTTTACCTATTCAAGCAAGCGCTCTCTTTCGAGTCAGCTAACTGATAGCCTGACTGACCTATGTGTCATGTTCCTCCCTGGCATTAATTAAAGGAAATCCCGAATAAGAGATTAAGGCAAGAATCAGAATCGGAAAGAGACTGTTCCCGGCAAGCGGTATGCTTAGATATCCATTCTCTTGTTTCAGCGCTATGGCTAGGGTCAATCCAGCCTTCCTCCCTCCCTTTATGGAATAGGCTATGGAATAAAGGGAGATTTGCAGCCAGTGACGATGAGTAAGTAGTTAATATAAGTAGTAGTTACTGGGCCGATCCCCTATAGATCCATAAGCCCGTAAGGGAAGATGAATAGCCTTTCTTTTCTCAACCCTCGTTCGATCCCGAACTGCATTCAAAAATGAAGCAAGGACTGATTTCTTTGAGCAAAGTTTTCTATAGTAAACACTAGAGTGAAAAAAGTCAAGTAAGCGAGGGGCTAGAAAAAAGAGAAGGTTTTGAGCCATGATAGGGAATCCTTTCAGTCTCATGCGGCGAAGAGAAGGATTTAGTAAGCTAAAGGGAAGAAGCGATGTTGTAAGGTAAGGATTGAGTCTTTTTGGAAAAAGAGGGAGCAAAGCAAAGAGATCCTATCCATACGGTTCAGAGAGGAGAGGATCGAAAAGACACTCGACTGGTTGGAGAGGATCGATGCAATTGAGCTCGACTGGTTGGAGAGGAAGACCTTAATTAAAAATGAAAAAGAGGAGGTCTTCGAAGCCGCGAGTATCATACTTGGAATCCATCCTTTTTTCGAAATCAATCAGTGGCAAAGAATTTCGTTAAAGCCTCTCTTCCTAAAACCTAAAAGAGAATAAGAGCCACCCCTCGACCTGACTTATTCAGGCCGTTAGGTGAGCTCGTGTAATCGTAAGTATCTCAGCGAAACTAAACTCTTCTCCGGCGTCGAAATCGCTGGAAAGCCCTTTGCTCTATTTTTCTTATTAGATTAGGGGGGGTTCTGATCACACTCGGAATCATGAATATTCTTCGCCCCTTATCTCCTCATCTTCCTATTTATAAGCCACAGCTGACTTCGACGTTTCCAATTTCCCATAGAATCTCCGGGACTTTCCTAGTTTTGTTTTTTATCTTCTTTGTCCTGAAAATGAAAATGGGTTTTCTCAACTTTTGAATTTCCGTGATTTCAAAGGACATTTTGAACCCTATCTTTTTTTTTTAAAGATGGGCGGGTCTGACCTTGGACATTGTTTTTACTGTGAGGGCCCTCCTCACTACCGAGACCGCGCCCTCTCTTGGCCGCTGAGGCGGATTCGGGAGCGTCTACCTCATTTCACAAGCTGGAGTGGAAAAGGGCTCTCTCTCCCAGACAATCAGGAAGCGCCAGGTTGTCTACGTAAGCATGTCGAGGAAGAGTTAAGGATCCTTTTTTTTTAATATAGGTCGAAAAAAGGGTACTTTGAGACCGGGAATTCAAAGAGTACGTCGAGCCCTGGGGCTGTTCAATTCTGTGGATCAGAATGGACTGATTACAGTGGGCTTTTGTAAAGCTTTGCTAGAACGAGTGGACCACCTTTCTCTGCAGAAATCGAAGAACGGCCATCCCACCCCTTTTCCATTTCAAACCCAAAACGAAAAAGCCCGACTATATTATATAATGTGAAAGTATGCCGCCCCTTCGGACCTTTCTTAATAACATATCTTTGATTCCTAATTTTGGTACAGGAGGAGCTCAATTATAGAACGCCCCCCACCGCGATCGCTCAGCGAATTCAAAATTTTATTGATCTAGAAAAAGGTTGTCTGAAAGGACAAGAATGAATAGAGGTATTCCAGCATATTTATTATGTTAGCGGAACCTCCGTCGAACCTTCCATTCTAGAGAGCTGTGTAAAATGGGTTGGGTTCTTGATCGCTAACATTTTTTTTTTTACGATAAAAGGGCTCTTGACCTTTTACTTAATAATCTAAATACAGGCCGGGAAAATTCTGACTTTTTTAGGGGACGAAAACAGTCTTTTTCTTCAAGTGGTCGGGGAAGAAAAAGCAAGGCAGGAGGCCGCTGCCTTAGAAGAGAGAGCGTAGCCGGTTTCATGCAGAATTGGAAGCACTGGCACAACAACAAAAGCAGTATGAAAACGAAGTGCTACGCCAACGAATTCACATGTGATCGTACAGGCGGCGCTAAGGGATTTTATTTCACCTATGATCAGATCAGTGGGCAACCATAGTTTACTTTTTTTGTGATGTTGTTGAAAGCTAATTTGGAAGTAGACCTCGCTTTTTGGAGCTGTTCCCAGCTTACACTATGGTGGAGGAGGTCCTTGAAGATCTAGGAGTGTGAGCTGTACGAGCTGAAAGGCTCCCATACTGTTTGGAGGGCAGGGGGAATAGATGCCAAACAAAGCTGACCCCTATCTATCGTCGTAGAAGCCGTTTCTAGGAAAGATTATGGTTCTCGGGTATCCAATCAATTAATCCCACAAACCGAGGAAGCTTAAGTGGAAATGAAATCATAGGGTGAGGGAAAAGGGCGGAAGCCACTAAATGGAAGGTTTCGAGGGTTTGGTTTTCGTGAATAAGGAAGGCGATATCCAATTTATTGAGTTGAATTGAAGAAGACTTTCGAAGCTAAGATAAGATAAGATAGGAAAGGATTTGTTTTCAGGAGTGTGTAGGTTTAAAGAAATTAGACCGGAAAAATCAGACTGGAGATGCCCCCGGTCGATATGTAGGTCTCCAAGACTGGAACCGAGGTAATGGGAGTTTGTGGGGTTGGGCGGGAAACTCTCCATCCACCGATTCGACTTAGGGAGAATAGCTTTCTCTATTGTTTACGAGCTCCCTTCCTATACCTATACTAGTTGACAAGTCTAGTTGTCACTCGGGGCCCTCTTTCAACAAAATCAGCTCTTAGTCAAGAGGTTAGTTACCGCCTTCGATATCGACAGAGAAAGCAGGGAAAGACAATGACACAATAGCTCTAACAGAAGCAAGCTGTCAAGAGGGAGCAATGAAGTCAGTATACAGAGTAAGCTTTTTAACCATTCAATTCGCGGGCCCCGGATGCACGCACAGAATCTGCTTTTGAGTCAGATGTGGCATTACCGGTCTTAACAGCATCCTCCGAAGATGAATAGGCTCTTGTCTTGTTCACGAAAGTACGGCATGAATTCACTCCTTTCTGCGCACAAAACAGTTAATCCACGAAGGGGGGGTCTAATAGTATAAGAAGATGCCATAGATGCAATAAGACTTGAAGGCTGTTCGGGAGGCGAAAAAGAAGGGGGTTTGGAATCAGAGTTCGCCGGTCTTCAGTCTCGTTCCGTCTGTTGAACATGTCGATTTCAAGGTTCCGGTCCCTTTACTAGTTAGCGCGGAGTGGGAACATACTTTTATCTATTTTTTTTGAAAGTGAGAAATATATGCTATATGAAAGTTATCCCTAATAGTAAGATCTTCATCTAGACACAATGCGTCTATCTTCAGATCGCCGAAAGGCGCTGATTACAGCTCTGTCCTTTCCTGAAGAAAGTAATGCAGAGGTTGCAAAAATCGACACATCGACGGCTCAATGCTGGTCTATAGAATTTTCAGATGAAGACTTGGTTCTGGGGACTAAGTTGCACAACCGGCCTTTGTTGATGGCTGGAAGTCTTGAAGGCATACCC